>VDFB02172783.1:0-13476 GCA_007258455.2 Sequoia sempervirens | reverse complement strand
TTGTTTCTATTTGTGTTGCCAAAGGATGAAGGTGACAATCAGTTTATCATGGATGATTGATTACCGTATGCGTTTGTGATGAGACCTGATCAACATTTGGATGTTTTTGTGTTTTGCAAATGTTTTGAAGTCGCTTTTTGGTGTTTTGGATTCTATGCATGTTTTGATTTTGATTTTCTTAATGTTTCTTTTGGATTTTGATGTTTTTGAATTGTTTTGAATTTTATGATTCTTTGCCTGGATTTTACGCTTTTCGATTTTTTTGGATTTTCATGTTTTTGAATGTTTTTGATTTGATGATTTAATGTTTTGGATTTTATGTTTTCAAATGTTTTGGATTTTTGATGTCTCAGGGCTGATCAAAGATGAGCCTTGCCTACATTTAAGCTTAAGAGATGATGTAGTTCCGATTTCCATGTTTTTGATGTTTTTGATGTTTTATATATTTTCGTATGATTTTGACTATTTGGATATGGATGTGTGTGACGATATTAGTGCTCTGTTTTGGGTTTTTTGTTGAAAACAAAGCTAAGGTTGATTGATTTGATTGGTGGATTGAAGACGATAACATTGTTGAGGATGCATAACAATGCAAGGATTTGATTGATCAGGATTGTTGAAGCTTGGTTTGGAACAAAAGTTGTTCGAATGAATTGACGTGATGTTTGAAGTGTAAATTAGATGCAACTGATAATGATTGTTTGGATTGATGTTCAATGAATGATGAAGATTGATAATGAATGTATTCTCATCAAAATATGCCATCGGCTAGTGATTTGGATTTTGGCTCACAAATGTTTTGACCAATTTTATTTCACATTTGCCAATGTTCTGACCACCACTTAAGTTGGAGGACATAGACCAAGATTTATTCTCAAAGCAAGATGTACATATCTGCCCCCAATGTCTAGCAATGTATGGAATTCAACAGATGGATTCTTGGATAAGTGTATGGATGGATGGATATGGCAAGCATGGAAAGGATGCCAAGGATTATCTTGAGATAAGGTAAGGTTTTTAGATAAAGAATGCTCATTGGATAATGCTTCATGGCTCAGATAATGTTGGATACGATAGGACCAATGAAAATGACCCATGTCAAGATGTTTACCATAATCAAGCATTAAGTGTGCCCCAAACTTTCATCAAGATAAAAATAATTTGGATGATGGATGCAGATGGATAAAGATGGATTGGATCAATGGATGATATGAATGGATTGTTGGATTTATTATGGATGGGATGAGATGCTTTCCCCTAAAGTGGCACACGTAGATGCTCGATTCTACACATGACACCTATTTTCCAGGTTTTCGTCATGGTCTTATGCAAAGTGTCGCATGCGTGGTTTTCACTAGGGATGACTTTTTTTTTTCTCTTTTATCAAGCTTTTTTCTAATTTTTTGGATTTTCATATTTTTTGATTTTTTGGTTTTTTGAAAGATTTTAAGCTTATGCTATACCACAAGGTGTTCGATGTAGATGCCCCTGTCATAATGTGCCATTGATATCTTGCTTGAAGAAGTTGCTTTGCCAAGATATGTGCACTTGAATACAACTTTTGAGATTCCTGACCTTTGTTGATACCGGTTAACTCTATCTCTATGCACACATCATGATAAAGTTCTTCTAAATCCTTATGATGAAGGGTCATTCCCAATACATTGTCAATGTGAGAATTGGATATAATGCATGGAGGAGTGGATGGGAAGTGCGTTTAGGGATAAAGAGATGGATTGGTTGATAGTTTGGAACCTTTGATTCTCCAAACTTTGGAAGATGAACAATGATGGGTGGATATAAAATACAATATTATTTAATGCTTTTCAATTTTTACCATGGTATCCAAACCATAATGAAAATGAGCTGTGAAACGATTGAAAAAAATGCTCTTTTAAGTAAATCATCAAACTTGTGAAAATGTCTTATATTATTGCCATGCCAGCCCTTTAAATACAATCTAAATCATTCACAACAAAGCAGATAAATTATAGATCACAGAGTTGAAGAGAAGGTCGACTGTTTCGTGAAAACAAGGGATCACCCAATGTAAAAGTGGTCGCTGCTTGCAAGGAGATAAACCACAGATCTGAGCCAAAGAAGCCCATCTTGACAGAAGCACATAAGGAGCCGCCATTGTGCACTCAAAAAATTCCACTCAAGTCACTAAAAGTTCCATGGATCTAAAGATGAGATCACACCATCAGTAATCTGCAAGGAATAAACAACGTAGTAGCCATATTATTTTCCATATTATCATTTGCGTTGGATAAGATCCCTGGTCAAAGAAAAAGAGAAGATCGAGCTGAGATCAAAGGAATCATTCTCATGTTTTAGATCGGTGGAATTCAAATGTGTTTAGTGCAACAAACGATTGAAGAAGAGTTGCAGTCACTGAAAAAATTTGTGAGGAGAAGCTATTGCAAACTGTCAGGCTAATTGAAAGTTTCCAATCAAAGAGAATTGGAAATTGTTGCACAAAATAAGTTACAGTGCAAAGGAAGAATGCCATAGTCTATTTTAAGCCATTAAATTAAAAAATGTCACAGATTTTGAAGTTTTCCTAGTCAAAAGATTAAGTAATTGTTATAAAAGGAGTTGCTACTGGAAACACTATTTTATTATAGACCCAAGTCATTGCATAAAAGCCAGACTTCGATAACTATTTTAATCGCTGTCTGAAGGAGGTCATTGATCCAAAATCTACTCTTCAAGCAAGTTTTGTATTCTTAAAACAAAGATTGAAACAATATTGAAAAGTATTTCTAGGGAGTTTAAGGTTGTGTGGAATTTTTTACTCCTACCATTACCATCAATGCACTCTCTCTAGATTTATTGTGAGATGTTAAAAGAACTATGCCATTGATGGTAATAATTGTTGAGTTATATCATTGAAGATAAAAAAGCTAACAAATCTTGAAAGTAGAGCAACAAATTTGTAAATGAAATAAAGTTATATTATTTGTTAAAGGATACTTGAAGATAAAAGTTTCACTCAATTCAAAAAGAGCCACCTATTTTAATAGATAAGAACACAAATTATGAAGTGGTACAAATTTTGGAGAAAGATATCAATTTGAGAATAAAATTCAAAACGAGCCACCAATTTTAATAGATAATAAAACAAATTATGAAGAGGTTGAAATTTCAGAGAAAGATGTCAATTTGAGAAGAAAAATGTTGAAACAAAAATAATTAGTGCTTTGTGTTTTTGGAGATAGAACCACCAATTTCCTTCAAGTTTCATTCAAGTAAACCTTAGAGATGTCAATCTAGGAATGGAATTATGGAAAAAGATATGCAATAAGGTGTCCTAGGGGTGTGACAAAAGACAATAAGGGGATTCACCACAAAGCAAAGGCTTGGAAAGAAGAATATGAAATGATATGCAAAACTAAATATGCAACTCAAGTAATGAAATTAAAAATCAGAAGAATGAACTAAGAAAGGATAGAGGGTCACCTGGAATACCGGAGAAGCTTAGAACAAGGTCTGAAATCTTGAAAATGACATTTAAAGCACACTGGGACTCATAAACTAGTAGGGACGATTTAATCCCAATATAGGATTTCTAGGAAGAGTTTGTAACCTCCTAGTAACTGATTTGAATGTGACTGATTTGAATCTGTTGAGGATTGGTAAAAATGTTGTACTAGGACTCATTCACCCAAACAGTTACAAAGTGTCCCATTTTGTTGTGAAGTTTCCTAGGAGCAGATTTTGAAGTGAAAGTTTGTGATCCTTTGAAGATGGATTAAATAAGCACTTTCTCACTATTTTCATGCAAATAGGTTGGATATATTGCTCTAGATCTAGATTTCCATGAGTCTTGACAACTTTTCATGACAACTTTGACAACTTTTACAACTTTGTCATTTTGGTATTTTTGAGGGTTTCAAATCCACTTTTTCTTCAACCTCTAAACTTGCAATCACACAAAGAGAGAGAAAGAGTGTTGTTTTGTTAGGAAATAAGGGTTTCCCTTGGTCATGCCATGTTTAGGTAATTAAACCTTATGATGAAACAATGAAACATGAACAATGATACATTGAATGATGTCTTGGAATGTAAATTGGCAATCTAACATAAAGTGGCCATGAGGAATGCAGATCTTGATCTTGAATTAGATGTGGAACAATGCTTAACTTGGATCTTGAATGCTACATCACAACATTAGCTCACCAACATGCTTGATGTTTTATCCCTTTGACATGATGATGGATTTTGAAATGTTGCAAGAATCTTCTTCAAATTTTCCTTTGAATGCTCTTGAATATTCTTGAATGAAAGTTCTCTTGACTGATTATGAAATTCTAGTATGAAACTATGTAAAATAACATTGTACTTATACTTATTTATGCCAAATTTCTCAAAATTATAACACTAAAAGCAAACATCAAATCTAGGATAATAAAATCCCTCCAAGAATTTGATTTAATTTTTTTCCTTGTTAAAGCAGGACTCATATACTAGTTGTGGCCTATGAGTCCCAGTATCTAAAAATCAAGACATAAATTTCTAGGCGTGTCATTTATAATGTGAAATTTATAATTAGGTCACAAGACCTAGGTGGGACTCATATGCCCAAGGTGGAATATGAGTTCCAGATCCCCAGATCTGAAACACATGACCCAAAACATTGAATTATGATTGGTTATTTGATAAGTGTCGGGATTATCCATGAAACAATGCAATTAATAAGGCTTGTGGGTGAAAAATAAGGCCAATTAAGGCATAAATAAGCCCATTTAATTAATAAAGCCCTAGATTAATGTGAAAGTGTTAAGATACACTTTACAACACCTTAAATAAGGCACAATTAGGTCCATTTTATCATTAATCATTCATTCCCAAATTAAATGTGAAAAAATGATACTTTTTCCTACACTCCATTTAGCCCTCACTTTAGTGAGAGGGGGAATTTGCTTCAAACTCACACTAAAGTAGACATTCAAAAGGTTTCCAAGTGTACCAATGTGGATGGTGTAGAATGAGAAAGATCAAGGGGTTGGTCAAGCCCACAAGATCCAAGATCCTACGTCAAACCATCATACGCACAATGTGACACACACAAGGTGTACAATATACAACATTAAGATACACAAACATACAATATCAATGAATAAAAGAAAGAAAAAATTAAAGAGGTGGATCAAGCCTTGACCATTTTTCTCACACGTCATGGATCGGACCTAAGCTATTTTTCCAAAAGTATTTACAATTGGAGCACGATGTTCACTGTGAAAACCAACACACCCTCACAAGGGCTAGTGAAACCTTGGGCTGTCCATTAGGTGAGCCCCCAATGAGACACATATGCACGCAGTTGGTATGCGCTCACACAGATAAGCAAATGGCTATGGGAATGTCACATGTAAGTTTTTCTCCCATACACACAACCATACCAAAGCTATACCTCTTGATAACTTTGATAAGGTGCCACACAACATGAATAGCATAATCCATGAGGCAAGCAAAGCTTCATATGCTTTGCACCCATGAATAAACAAGATGGCACCATAGGAAAGCAAAGTGTTTTATGCAAGGTGGCCATATAATGAATATTGTAAATGTGAAATGGTGTAAGGTATGTTCAAATGGATTTTTCTTAGTTCACGTAGGGTTTATTCTTAGGGAACATTGTGCCTAATGTCTCCAAGAGAGGAAAAATCAAAGAAATATCATTCTCTTAGAGGATATCAAGCCCAATGACACTACCAAGAAAATGATGCATCGCAAGAATAAAGAAAGTCACACAGTGAAACATGAGTGTCAATGTATGCCCACACTTTAAAGCAGTTGCTAACACGATTGCTATGAGAAATTGATTTAAAGTAGAAGATATAAGAGGTTACTGAGAAATCCCTATGCCAAGTCATATGTTGGGCTGATGCAAGAAGTTGGGTACACAAAAAGCTCAAAAAGTGGAAGTGTTTTTGCTGTTTTTTAGAATTTGTCACACTTGGACTGAAAATTTGAGGCACTTACACAAAGAATCTTAAAAAGAGTCAATAATATGAAATTTAAAATTTTGAATCTAGTTTCAAAATATGTAAATTATTCAAATACCCAGATTATAGAAATTAAATTTTGATAGGGATCTATAAAAACCATAGTTTAAAAGTCCCTATTTTCTTACCATACCAAACATGTGTACAAACACCACTTGTTGACACAAATAAAAGTAGTTTGCTAATTATTTTTGGGAAAGGAGAGCTAACAACATGAATATTGATGTGGAATTTTTTGTTAAATATGTATTTTTTTGTTGATTTTTTATTGGCCTTAATTGTTTTTTTTTTAAATTAGCGTGTATGGACAACATAATTGGACCTAAAATAAACATTTTTTGAATCTTTTTTTTCATTGTGTAGAGAATTGTCTAAAGTTTGATGCCATATAAATTTTTTCCATGAACTTAACAAAAAAAGTTATTAAAAAACAAAAAAAATATGATATTTCAAGTTTAAAGACTAGTTTGCTTAGAAATTAATTAAAAAAATAGAAAACATAATCCAATCTTAATAAAAATTATATATTTGGAGAGTTGACATCATTTTCTCTAATGGGTCTTAATTTTATAGATTGATTTAGAATAAAAGTCCATCAACCACATTGCCAAAGTTGGACATTTTTCATCAATCTTCCTTAGTTTTTTAGTTGCAGGTCAAAGGCTAAGGCTCAGATTGCCAAGCCTTTCCCAAGCCTAAAACCGAGGTAGCATGTGGGTTGGGAATTTTGAATTTTAAAAATGCATATATGCATTTTTAAAAAACACGTATGCATTATAAAACACATGCGTTATTTATTTTCTTGATTATTTTAAAAAATAAATACTTTTTAGAAATGGGTACCTGTTTTGTGTTACAAAATGCGTATGCATTTTAAAACGCATAAGTGTTTTGCATTACAAAATGAGTATGTGTTTTAAAACACATACCCATTTCTAAAAATTAATTATTTTTTAAAATAATTAATTTGTACATGTTATAAAACATGTATGCATTATATAGCGCGTACAAAATTTTTAGTGCATACACATTTTTTTAACAATGCACACGCGTTTTCTGCGAGATTTTTTTTTGGGCTGAAACTTCCCCTCTTCGTGTACCCAACTTCTTGCTTTTACCCTGTTTCTAAGTGAAACTACATCATGGATAAGGGGTTGCCCCAAAAAATTTGTATGTTACATGTGAGCCAACTTAAGGGATGTCGTCTACATCTCAAGCTTGCTCCAGTATATAAATGGAAGGTGGACAACTATCCAAAAGAGACAATGACAAGTGACATATGCGGATAAGGCTACTTAATCCCTTGCCCACACTTAGTGCAGGATAATGATGAGATGAGATGATTGACGAGAAACTTGTAAATCTGTATCAATTAGACAAACTAGGTGATTCAACACAAGGAAGACCACCACAATCCTCAAGATGTTGAATTTTATTACTCAAAGCATTACATTCATTAGTAGAATGACCATGAACTCTATGATCTACACAAAATAAACTCTTGTAGTAAAATTTCTTTCATTTTCTTGGTGGGAGGGATTTCAGGTGATCTTCAAGGAGTCTCGACAACATACTCTCTTGATCAATAGTAGAAGATGTCCCTTTATTTTACGATAAAGATATAAATGGTTTAGTACAAGGTGTCATACATACACAAGGATCTCTAGAATATGAGATTTTGTTCTCTTCTTTAAAGGAAGGCATAAAATTTAGCGAACTTCAATCGTTAGTGTTTTACGTGATGACATTAATATTAAGCAAGTATTTCTCTATTTCGTTCATTTCTTTCAAAGGATAATAATCAAGACCACTAGTGTCTATTAGTTTAGGATGCAATAATGTTAAAGTTACCTTAGAAGAATCTTTTTTAAGAGTATTGATATTGAGTAAGGGCTTTTTTATTTTATTGAGAGACAATAACCAAAACCAATAGTCGTTTCTTGCATATTAGGCTCTATAGGAACACATATACCTTGTTCTCTAGCACCACATCCTTTTTCACTATACCCAAGTGGTTTCAAAAGTCCATAACCTTTTCCATAAAGCTTTTTCATTTATTTTTGGATTTGGTGGTTATTTATAATCAACTTCATCAAAATTTGTTGTATAATTTTCTTCTTCTTTTAAAGTGTTTGAGGTGGATGCTTTCAAGGGGTCTTTTGAATAATGTGTTGACATCACTGCTTTTACTTTTCCCATTTTAGAGATTTTTTATATGATCTTGTATTCGCCCATGAATGTTGTGAAATCTAGAAAACCCCAATCATCCTCTAATGGATTCAAGAATTCCTCAATATGTTTTTCTTTATCTTTCTATTACATTACTTCTACTTGTGTGGTTGGTGTCAATGTTTCCAAAGGATTCTCCTTATCTTTTTCAAGTTGTAAAACACTGCCAGGCTCATGATCAGTGTCGAGTGTGTCCACTTCAATGTTGTAGACATATTTTAGTTTATGACATGAATGGTAGAAGGTACCACATGCATATCATGAATCCATAGTCTTCATAAAAGGAGGTTGTATGAAGGATCATTAGGAATAACCATTTTGAAGGGAAAAACCATTGTCAACAAGGGTCCTCTCTATCACAATTTGATTATGTATAGCTATTATCATGAGAGCTTCATTTTGTTTTGGCACTTCTAGTGAGGGTAACTCAACTTGATGAAAAGTAATGTCTAAGCTTTTTGATATTATAGCTTGAATTTGGGATGGAACATCATTTTATTGGACATTGGGAGAGGTAGGAACTTGTTGTACGAAACTTTGAATCATGTTATGATAATGAGGGGAGGCTTGAATAAGATACCATAATGATATCTTAGTAGGAGTATTATTTAGTTGTTAAACAAGATTATACTCCTTTTCATTATTTAGAGGAAAATGAGGATGGCCAAGCAAGATAGGGTTAGGCAATTGGAGGAATCTTGAAGGTGTTTGTCTTTATTGTGGATTTTTTCTAGTGTTATATGTATGAGCAGTAGTATTATAAGTCAGTTGTTGCGACATATTATTCTTAGGTGGTTCAAGGATGAAAATGGGTTTTTTTTGAGTTGGAGGTTGGTTTGAGGGTGGGTACAGAATAATTTTAGGTTTATTTTGAGTTTGTGGTTTGTGTGAATGTGGGTAAATAATTAGAGGATTCTTAGGTTGTCTCATAGGGAATTTAGGAGGTCCAATAATCAATGGGAATCTAATGGACACTTATGCATTCATAACCTTAGTGGTTTTGGTTTTGTATTTTTCCAATGAAGGGGAGTCTAGTGTCATTTTTTTACCATCATCCAAGGAAGTCACATCACTATTGTTTGAAATAAATATGTCGATGTTCTCATTTTATTCAACCATGATATCTACCCTTGTAGGAGGACTTTTAGAAGAGGAACAAACAAGAAGTTCATCACATCCCTCAATTAGATTTTGTAAAGTAGCTTCATCACAAGTAGGGGATGCATGAAGAAAAATATGATTTTCATGCTTACGAAATAGATCTTTCGAAATGGTAGGAGCATTAGGGGAGGGAGGAACAAGATTCTCATGACTCTTAGTAAGTGTATCTTCTAACAACAAACTATATTCTTCGCATCGAAGAAGGATATTAGGAGAAGGAAAATTTTGATTGTCATGGTTATCTATTATTTCATCCTCTTTCACTAAAAAATTATCACAAGTTGATGGAAACCTTGAAAATGTTTTGGTTTCCAATCCTAAACCTTGTACATTTCAGTCAGTTGCAAATGTCTGAACTTACGGTTTTGCTCAATGATATTGCCTTGGGATTTTCCTATAAAAATATTTCCCAAGAAACCTTCAAATCAAAACCCCTTCCAATGTTATGATCTATCGTTGATCTCTCATCACCTATTTCTGATCATCCTAAAACATCTTATGTCATTTGAGCTCGTGGAATTACTAAACCCTCATGCTTAGGTCTAATATTCTTTATTTTATAAGGTTAATCAATTAACCTTTTTGGCCTTTACATCCTTTGACAATAATATATTTTATTTTTTTAAAGGCCTTTTATACATCATCCTAGGTGGTCCCCTTTTCTCACAACTTTTGAGCACATGCTTAATACTTCACTTCACTTAATTTCCATCTATTGTTCTCTTTTATTACTCATCACAGATAGCTTTATAAATGTAAATTTACATCAGTGATGAGTGATGAATGATGTCCCTTTTGTTTCACTTATTGCAAATGGCTTTGAGAACATTTGATTCAAATCAACAATGCGCGATGTGAAAATTTCTCTTTGTATCGCTGGGATCTCTTTTACTTCTAAATGTTCATGAGTTTTATAAAACAAATTAGCAACATGCGATGGCCTTTGATACTTTTGTATTTTCTCCTATCACGCATTGTGGATTCATCCTAAGATTTGAGTTTTAAATTGGAAATAAGTGATCACTTTAGGGTTCTTTGTGTATCTTTCCATTGCTCACTGTGGATAGTTGTGTGCTTATCTTGATCAAATTAGTGATGAGAAATGAGGTCACCATGCATTATTAGTCATTATTTCTCTAAAAGGGAGTATATGAGAGATATGTTGGTGACTGTTGATTTCAAAGGATGATGCACATGGCTTTTTTTGGTCCCATCACTATTTTTCATCTATCACTGATATGGTTTTGAATTTGAAACATAAATCAGTGACATGCGATGGGATGTGCAGATTTCCAAAGGGGACTATGATCCAATAATTGAAGTTTCATCATGTCAAAGCTCTCATCATTCATTAAATTTTTAAAGTGGAAGGAAAAGTAGTAATGCACGATGTGATGTTTTTTAGGGAATATTCTCTTCAAATGCAGGATCTTTATACTTCACTGATATAAATGAAAAGCATGGACTAGGGTAGAGATGCATGATAATTTTCATATTAAGATGAGTAATGAAGTTAAAGGAAAATGTGGTAGCTTTCTAAGTTGGTACTATCATTTTGGAGGAATGCTATAAAAGCCAAAAATGATGCTTGAGGATCACCATTGATAGTGTTTTAAATCCAAAAAGAGCAATTTCCCAAATTCAAAGATGATCAGCTAAGTTGTTAGCTCACTTGAGTGAAGTTCTCTTCAATCATTAATTGTTACACACTATGAATTATATACTTAATGCAGACTGTCTACCGTTTCATTTCAACATTTGCAGTATTCATGAATTGAGAAGTGTGAGCTAGACTAGAAGTGTATGAGTCTTGGGTTTTTAATTGCAAAAGTATTGAAGTATGTATCTCGGGTAAGTAGTTCTCTCATATGAGCTTTTTTTGATTCATGCATTGGTTTTTTTGAGAGTTTCATATTTTTGGGGTCTTATAATTGAAAATTTTCTAGTCTTTACCCTATGTCTTGTGAAAAATGGGTAAGTCAGGTGTGTCTATTTTTCTAACTAAGAGGTCCAATAGACTTAGTGTGTTTTAATTTCAAGAGGATATGTATGTGGAAGAGCAAGAAGTCCTTCAGAGTTCGAAAACACCAAAGGGCAAGAGAAGTGCTTGTAGTAAGAATAAGAAGACTATTGTCAAAAGCACTTATAATTTAAGAGTTACGTCTGTTTCAAAAGAACTGGTCAAGTTTAAAGGGAAGGAATATGTTGAGCCTGAGAAGAAGGCAAAGAAGAGAAACAAATATCATAATGCCCACCTAGGGAGACACAATTCTCCCATTTTGGTTTCAAATAGCCCTTCAAATGGTGGAGATGATACTAACCTAGAGTACGACCATTATCTTCTTCCCTTGGTGTCATATGAAGAGTCTGATGAGGAAGGAGTGATGGTCCCTCTAGATTCATCACAAAAAAGGAGTAGGTAAGCATACTCTAATGCTGATGACTCAGAGTAGCATCCATGCCATGTTTTTGTTTTTGATGACACCATCAACACTATGTATTAGAATTGTTCTCATCAGCATATCTATGGTATTTTTTCTTTATTGATGATGTGGAAATATTTTTGACTAGTGTGGAGAAGTGATGTTTAACTCCTTAACTTCCATGTAAAATAAGCCTTTTTTGGGTAGTATATATTTTTCTTTTTTGGCTACTAACGAGTAATCTTCTCTAGTCAACAAGGACAAGATGCTTCGATGCTACTACAACAATGAATTATGCCTTTTGGAAGGATGAATGGTCTCCTTCAACCAAATTATGTGGAATTTTGTTTCCTTTATTTTCCCTTGTTCTACAAATGATTACATGTAACTAACTGGGAAATATCTCAAATTCAGGTGAAATTGGATTTGAAATGAAATGAAATGTAATTGTAATTCAGCTTATTGCTTGTTGCTCCCTTGTTCTATACAAAGGATTTTAGGTTTGATTACAAGAGTTCATGTTTTGAGTCTCATAATGGTATAAGTGGAAACTAAGCTCATGAAGGAGCAATATGTAAATCAATGTATAGACAAATAGTTCAATAAGGAGTCTACGGTGTAAATAAATTTGTAATGATCTCAAATAGTTTTACAATAACAATAGTTATAAATGAAAATGATAGTTCCTAATCATTTTCTCTCATGTGTAATTTTCTTCCTTATTATGAATGAAATAGTTAATGGTCTTTTCATTTGTCTTCAATTATTTTAATTGAATGATTGATTTCATTTTTCCTTCAATTCAAAGGATTGATTAAATGCTAAAATGAGGTCCTTGATTTTTGTGGAAAGAGCATAGGATTGATAATTAGTTATTTTTAAGGCATAGTGAGTTGAATACTATAATGCAGTATATAAATAGTCCATTAATTACTAGTTCAATTTGCTAAAGTATTATTGGTTATTGTAAGCATGACTCTATTGAACAAGGGAAATGCACTAGTATTTTCATTTATTTATTTTAAAGGATAAATGAATTAGTTGTTCACTTGACTAGGGGCTTGAAATGAGGATTAAAATCATGTAAAAATTTGTAAAGTACTATGTACAAATTTGAAGTACCCTTTTATTCCTTGCAATAGATAGTAACTTGTTTAAAGGTCAGCCAAACCTTTGGTGAATGATGTCTATTTTGCATTTATACGAATCTATCTATGTGTAGAAATGTTCTTGACCAAATGAATATCACATGAGAATAATTAGGATTACCCTCCTAGGTTTCACAGAGCCCGAGGTGAACAAGTAAGGACATCAAAATCTTTACTTGTGTGTTGGGCCATCCTTACCCTTGTTAATTATTTAATTTTGGTAGATTCATAGGTAAGTAGTAAGATTAAGTTTGGTTCATAAAAAATAACCAATAGAAATGGCAACTCTATTGGTGAATAATTGGAGAAAACCATGATAAGAGATCATCTTTCCTCACAGATTCAGATATTTGTTAGAGAATTATATTTCCAAGCCTAGCCCTATGTCAATGAGTTAATCCTTTGAGATGTTGAAGGAGTTTGTTGGGTTTCCTTTGAAAACATGCAAATGTTGTCAAGATCTATTACAATTCCATGAATAATATTATAATTTCTTACTAGAAG
>VDFB02172780.1:0-22018 GCA_007258455.2 Sequoia sempervirens | reverse complement strand
TTCATATTTATTTATAACTTTTGATCTACTAATTAAAATTGTTTTTTATATATGATTGTTCTACAATTCATTCTTTACACATTAAATTTGATTTTTTATATTTTTTATTATTTTAGTGCAAGTTATGTGACATGCATGCTTAGTGATGTGATTTTTAGGATGCATCCACTTTGAAAATCATAAAAAAATATATAAATTCAATAAAAAATTATACAAATTTTAGTACTCACTCTTAACTATATTTCTATTAATCAGTTTTTCAAAATACTAAATGCAACAAAAAAATAGAGGGGCACACACTAGACACTATTTTATGTTTTAGTGAAAAAATAGGAACACTTTATGTGCTTGAAGCATTTCATCCTCTTAATCTTAACTATTTTTGAAAAACTTTCATAGTTTAGAAACTAGATCTAGAGTACTTACCTATGAAGTAGATAATAATCAAAAACATCAATATTTAGCCCTTTAACATTTAATTCACCACAAGACTTGCACGATGTTACTACCAAAAAAACATTGCTAACACACAAGTGTCAGTTATTCATTGCAAGTGATTTTACATATTAGTCTACCAAGTGGTGGCAAACTAATCCAAGAGAATCAACAACTAAAGGTCAATAAAGTTTTTCAACAACCAATACATTGAGCACTTCTCACAGACTTGTTGAAACTTGTCTCTATTGTGTAGATTTTATGTAGAAATTTGGCTATGGCAAAACATTGGTTCGGAATAAAACTTATGTCATTGATCTACAATCATCTAACAATGTAATTGTAAATATATTTAAAACTATCAATTTGGCAAGCAACTTAATAATTATCATTTAACATTTAATATTTTTCATCAACCACATTATCATTTTTAAAAAACTTACCAACACATTCACCAACTAATTAATTTTGTAGTTTTGAATATTTATATAATTCGCCATCAAACTTTTTTTTTTTTTTAATACAAGTATAATTAGCCAACAAAATTATTTTGTTTTCATATCTACCCATATTTTACCAAGAAATTTTACAAATTTCTAGTGATTTACAAAAATTCATCAATAAAATTAATATATATATTTTTTTTAAAAGAAAAATTAGCCAAAATTTTTTATTTTTTTTCAAAAAATGAAAAATTCATCAAAATTTTATATATTTTAAGGGAAGATTTATTTAAGTTATCCTGGATCTACAAGTACAAATCTAACATTAATAATGAGTGGCAAACTCTTATGCACATCTGAGTTGGCTTAATGGTGCACAACTTATACTCTTAAAAGAGAGGTTATATGTTCGAATCTTGTAGGGGGTTAAGGAATGTACACCTCATATTTGAAGCACAATTAGGTGCCTCCCTCCATACTGGGAGTATGGGATAGTCCCATATGCTTAACCCATCTATAGACCCAAAAATGGTATGCTACTTAGATCATTTATAGACAAAAAACAAATCGCCCAATATCATGACCATAAAAAGACATCTCCTTTCCTTTTCTATACCAAGAAAAAGGAAACATGCATTCTAGAAATATCACATGGAGTTGACCTTAATCATGCAGAGCACCAGTTTCAATGCGACTCGACATGATAGCATTTTGAAAATACCTCACTGCAATAGCCTTCCACTGGGTGCATGTAACTACATTTATTAATGACCATGCTAGAAATGCATCTGGAATGTTATGCATGCCTCATTAACGACCTTTCCTTTTCACCACATTCAATTTTCCACTCTCTTAGGATGTTTGCAGGCCATTATATCTGCTGGTGTGGCCAAATCAATGGTCCAGGCGACTTAATTGTTTTATTTTTTCCCTGCTTGGTCAAGGTAATGTGATCCTTGATCTGTACATGTAACTATAGAGATGTACCAATGCTTATATGCTTCAGCCCTTTTCTTGACCTCAATGGGTCATTCATCATACAGATCAACGTTGGCCACTTCTTTACATGTGACATTGCCTCCAACAATCTTAAATAGCCCATGGACCATTGGAAAAAGATTGCTGACATCTTAATGTCTGAAACTGTATGGAACTCAAAAAGATAATTCGTGGGGCTCATCTTTCCTTGCCATCGAACACATATCATCTGTAAAAAGCAGAACCAACACAAGGCATTAGAGTGGAAGATTAAAAGTTGATGCCACATTGTCCTTGCTCTTCATTAGTCTTTGTGGGCCATCAAGCAAAGTTCTATGGTTACTGATACTATGGACACTTTTTTTGGTCAAGTATTAGAATTGTGCATGGACACTTACAATTTTTGTCAAGTATTAGAATTGGGCGTGCATCTTTAACATTTTGCTTCTTATATCTTTCTACCTGTAAAGGATTTCTACTTCATCTCTGCAAGATAGAAATGCAAAATTTCTAGATATAATGAAAATTAACTACATTTCTAGTAGCTCTCAAGGGTCTTCTCTGTATGAGGAAAATAAAGAAACTAAAAATTTATCCATTGGGCTATAGAGATCCTAATCCAAATCCAAGAGAGAGGCAGAATTCGAAGAAAACAGGGGGAAGAGAGTTTTCTGACTCTTTAGAGTTGCCTAGATCTACTTCCATTTGTTCTTTATTGGAATTTTAAGCTTCTTGAAAGTAGTGAAGTTCAATGGTGTAATTGCATGAGAATCTGTGTAACTTTACCACTACACAGTATGAATTTGTATGTCTAGTTCTACAAGTGATTTAATACTACACATCCTCAAAAGTAGGTGCTTTTGGCAAGTCCTCGAACATTAAGTCATCATCCTTTTTTCTTTCTACTAACTCTTGGAATCTTTGCCTCATCAACAATCTCTTATCTTCTTTCAGTGGTGATGACAAGTCATGATGTTGTTACAACATGTTTGCAGCTATTTGTTTAGGATATCTAATTAAGATTTATAAATGTGTCGCCTCCTCCTAATCTAAAATATTAATAAATTTTAGATGGGTATGTTCACTATTAGAGATGCCTAAATGTAATTGATAAAAAAATTGTCTGAACATTTTACATTCACAAATTTAAGAGATGAGGTTTTGATGATTTTATCAATGAATACTTGTACCTCTTGTATTCATTGCATTAATACATTGAAAGGCACATTTCATTCCACTAGTGGCTTGGGTAATGTTATTCTAGTGTGATCTACACACTACCTTGATTAGGTCCAAATATCTTGATTGCCATTTAGCCTTGAGCTTAAAGGTATTTATTTGTTGTCCATATGAACTTCTGTTGGTAGCTTAGGAGATTGTTTGAGCATATAGACTTTCATTCATAGAGAAAACTCTTGTACCTTCATTTCATCTTGTGATTAAAAATAACCGATCAATTTCTTGTATTGATATTCTTAGCTCATAGATTCACTAGTTCTTGTCTAAGCTCATCCAATTTGATCACAAAGTGATGGCTTGTTTCTTGAATTCCTCCTTCTTGCTCTATAGGCTGGCAACTTGTTGATTGCAATCCTATATTATGATTTCAACTTCTTGTAGCTTTCTCATAATCTCTTTTTTCTCATCCTTTTTAACATTAAGGAATGGTTTATGCATCTAGGAAGCTAATTTTTCATTTATATCGTTTAGTTGCTTCTCTATAGTTTCGATTTGTACTTGAGTACCCTTCGAGGTTTCTTTGATTTCCACCAATTCTTTCTCTTTCTTTTATAGTTTTCTACCTACAAATAGATAAGAGGAGGTAACTACTTTATCATTTTTTAAAGGAATTCAACTCTATCTTACAATTGACCATCCTTCAAACTCATAGGCATGACCCATATTTGGTAATTAGATGACAACATTTATCTTTCAAGCTTAGTCATTGTTGGATTCATCTAACTTAAAAACTTTTTTGACCTATAGGGTAATATGGGATTCTTAATTTTATTATAGGTGGGTAGGAAATTGATTTATTTTTCCTCTTATCCTCCTTTCTCCAACTCTAAGCCTATATTTGTTATATTTATGATGTAAAACTCCTTCAAGTAATTAGATCATGACTAATAGGGGCCAATGGGATGACATAGGGGTGAAAAAATATTTGGATATGAAAGCTACTAGATGGATGGTAGAGAGAAAGTAACATAAGAAATCAAAGATTGGAGAGTTTCAGATGGTGAAGAAAATGAGGAAAGGTCCAACATTTGAGAGGCCATGGGGCTCACTATGGTAGTGAAAAATGTAGGTGGATTGGAAAATTGAGGCCCTTCTAGTGGAAATTAAGAAATGATTGATTGGTTGGTGTTTGAAAATGGGAGGATCCCAAGCTAATAGGAGGAATAAAATATTAGCTAACTCCAATATTCATACCTATATCCTCTCCTCTAGTCACATCCCAACCTCCACCTTTCTATAAAAACACTATCACCTTCACCCCTAATCCAAGTCCACTATCCCACCATCCCCAAATCAATCCTCCAATCCATAATCCTAATATGGCCACTTCACGTCTCTACCAAACCATACAACCATAATATTAATCTTATCTCGGTTTCTTCCCATTCTTTTCATCTAATTCTAACCCTCCAAACCATAATCATAATCCTCCGTCTAATCCTAACCCTCCATCTAAGCCTAAGAAATACACATATCTCACTCCTGAATTCCTCCAAGGAATTCTAGCAAAGAAACCATCACAAAATCTAAATCCTAAAGTTATGGAGTCATGCCACTCCACTCAACCATCTAAGGCCATCATTCTCCATCACACATCTGTTATTCCTCTTCCCACTCCTAACACCAACCAAACTATTGAAACCATCCAACTCCAATCCCCATCTCCTCCTCCTAGAGTTACCCAACCCCAATCCCATGAACCTCATGAATCCTCCATCTCACCATCCACCCCATTTGAGGAGTCTATCCAACAATTCTCCCTCATTACACCATCCACACAAATATAGACAAGCCAAGATCTTGTTCCAAAGCATACTAAAACATACCCCCATCCAAATCAAGACCATATCACCCCATCTAATCCTTCTCATGATCCCTTATCATCCCCTCATCCAAATCAAGACCCTACCATCCCATCTAATCCTTCTCATGATCCCTTATCATCCCCTCATCCAAATCAAGACCCTACCATCCCATCTAATCCTTCTCATGATCCCTTATCATCCCATCATCCAAATCAAGATCCTACCATCCCACCTAATCCTTCTAATGATCCCTTATCATCCCCTCATCCAAATCAAGATCTTACCATCCCACCTAATCCCTCTCATGATCTTTTATCATCCCCTCATCCAAATCAAGATCCTACCACCCCATCTTATCCTTCTTATGATCCCTTATGACCCCCTCATCTGAGTCAAGATCCCACCATCCCATCTAACCCATCTCATGATCCTTTATATAATTTGCCATCAAACTTATTTCATTTTTGTTGAATACAAGTGAATTCCCCAATGATTTTTTATTTTCAAACCTATCTATAAATTGCCACCAAACTTATTTTATTTTTTGAATACAAGTATAATTCTCCAACAAAATTATTTCATTTTACAAATCGATCTATAATTCACCAAGATTTTCTACAAAAATCTAGTGATTTAGAAATATTCACCAATAAAATTAATATGTTTTTTTGAAAAAAAAGAAAAATTTGTCAATAGAAATTAATAGTTTTTTCAAAAAATGAAATATTTACCAAGATTTTATATCTTTTTAAAGGGAAGGTTTCTTAAAGTTATTTGTGATCTACAAATATAAATCTAGCATTAATAATGAGTCACAAACTCTTATGCACATTTGAGTTGGCCTAATGGTGGAAAATTTATACTCTTGAAAGAGAGGTCACAAGTTCAAATCTTGTAGGGGTAGGTATGTACGCTTCGTATTTGAAGCACAATTAGGTGCCTCTTGCATACTTGGAGTATGGGGTAATCCCATATACTGAAATCATCTGTAGACCCAATCCCAATTAGGTGTCTCCTACATACTGGGAGTGTGAGGTAATTCCATATACTGAAATCATCTGTAGACACAAAAACAAATTGCCAAATATCATAAACTATAAAAAGGCCTCTCCTTTCCTTTCCTATACAAAACAAGAAAACACACATTCTAAATATATCACAAGGAGTTAACCTTAATCATGCAGACTGCCAGTTTTAATGCGAGTAGACATGATTAGCAATTTCAAAATACCTCACTGAAATAACCTTCCACTGGGTGCATGTAGCTACTTTTATTAATAACCATAGTCGAAGAGTAGTTGCATGCTAGAAATGCATCTGGAATATTGTGCATGCCTTATTAAATTCGTATTTGAATTTCAAAATCTATTAAAGACCTTTCATTTTCACCACTTTCAATTTTCTGCTCTATTGGATGTTTACAGGCCATTATTCCTCTTATAACTTTTCCAGTCTTCGATCTGTACATGTAACTATAGAGATGTACCAATGCTTATATGCTTCAGCCTTTTTCTTGACCTTCATGGGTCATTCATCATACAGATCAACGTTGGCCACTTCTTTACATCTGGCATTGCCCCCAACAATCTTCAATAGCTCGTGGACCATTTGATCAGTAAAATCCTGTGTTGGAAAAAGATTTCTGACAACTTAATGTGTCGAACTATATCGAACTCAAAACGTCCTTCGTGGGGCTCACCGATCCTTACCATCAAACATATATCATCTATAATAAAAGCAGAACCAACATAAGGCATTGCATTGGAAGATTTAAAGCTGACGCCACATTGTTCTTCCTCTTCATTAGTCCTTGTGGACCATCAAGCAAAGATCTGATGGTTACTGATACTAAGGGCACTTACAATTTTTGTCTAAGTATTAGAATTGAGCGTGCATCTTTAACATTGTGCTTCTTATATCTTTCTACCTGTAAAGGATTTCTACTTCATCTCTGTAAAGTAGAAATGCAAAATTTCCAGATATAGTGAAAATTAACTATGTTTCTAGTAGCTCTCAAGGGTCTTCTTTCGTATGAGCAAAATCAGGAAACTACAAAATTATCCATTGGGCTATAGAGTTCCCAATCAAAATCCAAAAGAGAGGCAAAATTTTAAAAAACAAGGGGAAGAGATTTTTCTAACTCTTTAGAGCTCCCTAGACCTACTTCCATTTGTTATTTATTGGAATTTTAAGCTTCTTGAAAGTAGTGAAGTTTAATTGTCCCCTTGGCAAGTCATCATCCTTTTTATTTTTTACTAACTCTTGGAATCTTGCTTCATCAACAATCTCTTATCTTCTTTTAGTGGTTATGGCAAGCCATGATGTACTAGCTTTTTAATGTGTTCCAACATGTTTGTAACTATTTGTACTAGCTTTTTAATGTGTTCCAACATGTTTGTAGCTATTTGTACTAGCTTTTAAATGTGTTCCAACATGTTTGTAACTATTTGATTAGGACATCTAGTTAAGCTTTGCACTTTTGTGCTGCCCCTCCCTTATCTAAAATATCAATAAAATTTAGGTTAGTATGTTGACTATAGACATAGACATTTTTGCATTCATTAATTTAGGAGAAGAGGTGTTGAGGACTTTATCAACAACTACTTGCACCTCTTGACTTTGGTATTGATTGTATCAATAAATTCAAAGACACATTTCATTCCACTAGTGGCTTGGGTAATGTTATCCTAGTGTTATCTACACACTACCTTGATGCTACTTTAACCTTCGCCTTCAAGGTACTTATTTGTTGTCCATAGAAACTTATGTTGGTAGCTTAGGAGATTTTTTTATATTTGAGCCTATAGAATTTCATTCATAGAGAGCACTTTTGTACCTTCATTTCATCAGCTTGTGATTAGGAAGAACCAATCAATTTATTTTATTATTCCTAGCCCATAGAGTCACTAGTTCTTGTCTAAGCTCATCCAATTTGATCACAAAGTGATGGCTTGTTTCTTGAATTCCTCCTCCTTGCTCTATAGGGTGGCAACTTGTTGATTGCAACCCTATGTTATGATTTCAACTTCTTGTAGCTTTCTCATAATCTCTTTGTTCTTAGTGTTTTTAACATTAAAGAATGATTTAGGTACCTAGGAAGCTAATTTTCCATTTAGACCATTTAGTTGACTTGTGCTTGAGTATCCTTCAAGGTTTCTTTGATTTCCACCAATTTTTTCTCTTTATTTTCTAGTTTTCTACCTACAAATAGATAATAGGAGGTAACTATTTTATCATTTTTTAAATGAATTCAACTCCATCTTACAATTGACCATCCTTCAAACCCAAAGGCATGGCCCACATTTGGTAATTAGATGACAACATTATCTTTCAAGCTTAGTCATTTTTTAATTCATCTAACTAAAAACCTTGTTTGACCTCTAGGGTCATGTGGGCTTCTTAATTTTATTGTGGGTGGGTAGGCAGTTGTTTTATTTTGCCTCTTATTCTCCTTTTTCCAACTCTGAGCCTATATTTGTTATATTTATTTTGTAAAAATTCCTCAAGCAATTAGATCATGACAATTAGAGGCCAATGGGGATAACATAGGGGTGAATTTTTTTTTGGATATGGAAAATACTAGATGGATGGCAAACAAAAAGAAACATAAGAAATGAGAGATTGGAGATATTAGGACAGTGAACAAAATTAGGAAAGGGCCAATATTTGAGAGGCCATGGGACTCATTGTGGTAGTGGAAAATGTAGGCAGAGGAGTGGAAAATTAAGGCCCTTGTAGTGGAAATTAAGAAAGGATTAATTGGGTTGGTGTTTGAAAGTGAGAGGATCCTAAGCCAATAGGAGGAATAAAATACTAGCAAACTCCTAAGGAAGCACCTGGAAATGATGTATATGGAGGAGGGTGAGTCATTTGTGAGTGAAAGGGAGAATGACCAAGCTTGAAAGAAGATGAGTAGAAGATTGAGACACATGAGTGGACGGCCAAAAGTATCAAATGTAATTACTAAAGATCTCTACATAATACCAAGCTTAAAACTAGCTATAGAAATACTTAGAGGAGGAGGAGAAAGTAGTGAGAAATAGTGACTATGGGTGGTGTTGAGATAGCTAATGGCTCTTATTGATCTCCACCCTTTAGTCAATGTCCTTCCTTTGCTTCTTGTTTTTCAACTTCATTATCTTCCTTCTCTAACTTCCTCTTATCCTTATCCTTAGGATCATCATCCCTTTCAATCCAAGTTTTCTGATTACTCTTTTGAGCATGGGGTGCAAACCCAAATGATTTTACTTGGTTTTTTGAGGATTCATTTGATATACATGTTATCTAGAGATTCTTAGTGTGTTGTAGTAGGAGTTGTAGTAGAAGGATTACTAGGTGCTACATGTATAGGGGTTTTTTCTCTCATCCTCTACTAATTTGAGATATCCATATGTGGAGTGACCTCCTTCAATTTTATTTGAACATATTACTACTAGGCAAACTTGGGATTTTTTTTTCTTGTTGGCTTCCTCTCCATGAAACTTGATCTTGTACTTTACCTAGTGTATGAAAAATAGGAGGGATTTTTTTTTTGAGGTGGCTTCTTCCTTTCCTTCTTCTAGATCTATTGCATTATTATTCCTTAGGGCATCAAACATGAGGCTAGAATTCCATGCTAAAAAATTATAGTAATACTTAAATATTTAACTATCTAACACATTTTTTAATGGATGGTTTCTTTAGATATTTCTTGCCTATATTTTGAAAAAGATTCAATTGTATGATTTATTGAATCTTAATTCCTCAAATCTTATTGAGGTGTTATAGAATGGATCATAAGGCATGATATTCTTTGTGGGAAGCTTCAACATGCAAACCATAGTCTATGGATTATTCCCTATTTAGCACCTTCTTACTTCAATAACTAGCATGTGCTCTTGT
This sequence comes from Sequoia sempervirens, assembly GCA_007258455.2. Taxonomy (NCBI): domain Eukaryota; kingdom Viridiplantae; phylum Streptophyta; class Pinopsida; order Cupressales; family Cupressaceae; genus Sequoia; species Sequoia sempervirens. The sequence continues at coordinate 12,237 of VDFB02172780.1, read as the reverse complement.
GCATACTTATCCAAAATACTAATAGAGGATAGTCAATGTGTAAAGAGACCCTAGGGGTCATAATTTGAATTATCTTTTATCAAATAAAATAATATATTTTTTAGTTTATCCTTCAACAATTTTAATTCCTTTCTTTTCACCAATATTGTCTCATTACATTAAAATAGAGTAATATAAAAGTATTTCCCCAATAGTTTCCAAACAAGAGGTTATAGTATTAATCAAGCTAGTGTGTTCTCGAGAAAAATCTAGTTAGATATATATATTTTTTAATTTGAGAACTTCACCTCTAAAATCATGCTCTCTTATCACTATATATTCTTCTCCAAACTACAAATTCCCTTTACAACTATCTTTGATCCAATGGATATTATTTGTAGAGATTATATCTATGTTTTTTCTTTTAATGTCTATTACTATTAGGGTTGAAAAATCTTCAACAACTTGATAATATGAAGAAACTCTAGAGAGTATAAAATAAGAGTATATCTAGAAACATGGATATATTTCCCTATTAGGGATGACTCAATCAAATTTGACTCCAAATAAATTAAAAAAATCACATTATAAAATAGAATAAGATGTACAAGATAAGAGGAAAAATTGAATCTTTGAGCACCCTAAAATCTGGATGGTACCTCATGGATTTTGTTCAATGAAGTGGCAAAGATCAGGTGTTGGGCTATTGGTATTTCCTTCATTCTAAAAAAATGTAACCAATTGGTGTTCATACGTAAACTTATCATCTTCCATTCTAGAGATAAAAGAAATCACGATTGAATGTGGGTGAAGAATGTTAAGGTAGATTCTCCACATCATATTTTCATGCTATTTGAGACTTCTCCTCCTTTTGAAGACTTTGATACCTAGCATAGTTCTATAGTTAGATGTACTAATGTGTTTAGTACATTTGGTATTTTATTATAGCTGGACCCAAATAAGTAGTGTCTGAGTATGGGTTATCTGATTGTTCTTAAAAAAAATTAAACTTAAGAAATGTTATTGTTATCTGTAAATTGATAGGTTGAAATAATTTGTATCTTTGTTTATATATGATATCTTCTTAACCTGTTTTAAAAAATAAATAAATTGTTCAAACACAATTGTCTAATTTTTATGTTTAAATCTGCATATTAGACCTGCACCATTTTTTGTTTATCTTATGACAAGTCCTAAATAAAATAGATTTTATGTTGGAAGTTAAAAAATGTTTTAAATAAAAAACGAGTTAATCATATAACATATATCTGCTCTCTCCACAAAAAAAATGTGCTTGATATAAATGGATGAAAAAAATGAAAAGGATATGATTTTATTTCTCAAATTTTGAAAGTTTATTTCTACTATGATAATAACATTTCTATTTGTTATACTACTTATAGCTCCATCCTTTACAAATGTCCTAATGCACATTTTAATGGAAGAGCTAATTAGAAATATACTCTCAACTTCATCATTCGCTGCATTGAAACCTATACCCTAATTATGGATTTGGCCATACGAAACAATTAATAGCTATTATTCTTTCAACTTTTCTGGTCATCCTAGACACAACTTTCCAATAGTGAACCCTTTGTCATTTCAGTCATACATTAACATATCGCTGATCTGCATTTGGATGAAATTGTAACCATAAAGATACATACCTGGTCCCTCACAAAATGGATGATACAGTCTGAAATAGATTTTCTCCATCAATTCCATGCCAATCCTGGCCTGGTCTTTGTGGTGATGCGATCCCATGCAGGGGATACAATGTCATACCTATACAACTCAAGTACCCATCCGAAGGTTTTATCAGCTTTTGGATCTTCTTTCATTTCCAGTGAAACATTTATCCATGTGGGTGTGACTTTATCCAATAGAGATTTTTTTATAATGACAAAGAGAATTTCCAATTGGATCCACGTCTATGATAGGCCCCTTCGCTGCAATGTAGAATTTATGAATGTCTAAGAGAGACAGAGAGTGTCCACCCATATTGAGAGCTCCATTTAAAATAATACTGCATATATTTTTGAAAATAGTAAACGCCATTTATTAGTTTCAAGAGGTTGTGACATAAAATTCTTTTATTTACAACAATATCACATATTTATATAAAAACAATTTAAACAATATATAATTAAACAAATATTCATCAATGTCAGAATGGGTTACGACATGTTTGCTTCCACTTGAAAGACATGAGAAGCTAGGAGAGTGTTCTCCTGGACCACCTACATGGATTAGACAATTATATTTCTTATATATGGATGTATGTGTGAGTATGGTTCTTTATTATTTCATGTTGTGATGGTATAAATATGATATTGTGTGAATAAAAAAGATAAATTAATTAATAAGAGTATTATAACACCTATAATTAGATGGTAAGTAATTGATTGTAAACCTTAGATAACTAGCAACAACTTGGATATGATAAGAATTGATGATCATAAAAACAAGGGTTCAAACTTGATAGTAATAAAGTAGTATCGCAATAATGTGTACACAACTCATCTTGATGTATTATATTCATAGAGGAGTCATGACATTTCTGCATCATAATAATTGCAAAATTTATACATGCACTTATCATAGCTACCAATAAGCGGGGATTGTTTTTTATCCTTTCACTACCAATAAGTATTTTGATAGCCTCCTCAATTGACACACAAGGAATAGTGAAGACCCTACCTAACTTTTCTTTATCCTATGCATTATTGTCACTTTTCTCACAAAAACTTTTGGGTAGCATGACCTACCAAGAAGACTCCATCATATCGCATTGAACAAAGAAGAGAGAAATTAAAGATGTTATAAATGATCTGAAGAACATCAAGTTTCAATGAAATATATATAGATCAAAAACATCAATACTTAACCCTTCAACGTTTAATTCACCATAGTTGATGTAGATATCCATCAAAGACGTCAATACTCAACCTTTTAGAATTTAATTCACCACAAGACACACACAATGTTAGTACAAAAAAAATATTGTTAACCCAAAAGTGCCAGAAATATGATTTAAGTGTTTTGACATATTAGTCCGCCAAGTGCTGGCAAAACAACCAAAGAGAATCATCAACAAAAGACCAATAAAGTTCAACTATGGATACATTGATCACTTCCCAAAGACTTGTTGACACTTGTCTCTGTTGTAGAGACTTTATGTACGAATTTGGGTGTGTTAGAATTTCAACTTGAAATAGAACTTATGTTGTTGATCTAAGATCATTCAACAATGTAAATGTAAATTTATTTAAAGCTATCAATTTGTCAAGTAACTAATAATTATCATTTAACATTTCATGTTTTCATTAGCCACATTACAATTTTTTTTAAAATTATGAGCACATTCACCAAATCATTAATATTATAGTTTTGAATATTTATATAATTCACCATCAAATTTATTTCATTTTTTTTAATATAAGTAGATTCGCTAACATTTTTTTAAAATCTATCTATAATTCTCCACCATTTTTTTTTTTAATATAAATATAATTTGCCAATGGTTTTTTTTCCAAATCTACTTATAATACTTCAGTAATATTTTCTACAGATTTATGATGATTTAAAAAAAAGCCAATAAAATTAATATTTAAAAAAAATCACCAATAAAAATTAATATTTTTTACCAATTTTGTTTTTTTTTTAAAATTAGAGGTTTCTTAAAATTATCCCTCATCTACAAGTATAAATCTAACCTTAATAATGAACTGCAAACTCTTATTTATAGAAAGCAAGGAAACATACATTCTAGAAATATCACATGGAGTTAACCTTCATCATGCAGAGCACCAGTTTCAATGCGGCTCGACATGATAAATTTGAGAATCCCTCACTGAAATAACCTCTCACTGGGTGCATGTAACTACATTTATTAATGACCATAGTGGAAGAGTAGTTGCATGCTAGAAATGCATCTGGAATGTTGTGCATGCCTCATCAAATTCATACTTGAATTTAATGAAATCTATTCATTTTCACCTTTATTCTCTTGATGTTTTTGCAGGCCATTGTGTTCGCTGAGGTGGCCAAATCAATGGTTCAGGCTACTCTTTCTTGACCTTCATGGGTCATTCATCATACAGATCAACGTTGGCCATTTCTTTACATCTGACATTGCCTCCAACAATCTTAAATAGCTCATGGGCCAATTGATCAGCAAAATCCCGTGTTGGGAAAAGATTGCTGCCATCTTAATGTCTGAAACTGTATGGAACTCAAAAAGATACTTGGTGGGGCTCATCTTTCCTTACCATCAAACAGATATCATCTGTAAAAAGCAGAACCAACGCAAGGCATTGTATTGGAAGATTAAAAGCTGATGCCACATTGTCCTTGCTCTTCATTAGTCCTTGTGGGCCATCAAGCGAAGATGGTTACTAATACTATGGGCACTAACAATTTTTGTCAAGTATTAGAATTGAGCGTGCATCTTTTAACATTGTACTTCTTATATCTTTCTACCTGTAAAGGATATCTAAATCATCACTGTAAGGTAGAAATGCAAAATTTCCAGATATAGTGAAAATTAACTACATTTCTAGTAGCTCTCAAGGGTCTTTTCTGTATGAGGAAAATAATGAAACTAAAATTTATCCATTGGGCTATAGAGATCCTAATCCAAATCCAGAAGATGGGCAGAATTCGAAGAAAACAGGGGGGATAGATTTTTCTAACTCTTTAGAGCTGCCTAGATCTGCTTCCATTTGTTCTTTATTGGAATTTTAAGCTTCTTGAAAGTAGTGAAGTTCAATGGTCTAATTGCATTAGAATCTGTGTAATTTTACCACTACACATTGTGAATTGTATGTCTAGTTCTAGAAGTGATTTGATGACTCTACACATCCTCAAAAGTAGGTGCCTTTGGCAAGTCCTCGAACGTTAAGTACCTTGAAGTTTTACCCTCATCCCTCTCATTCATTCTCCTTGTGTTACTTAGTACAATCTCATACTTCGAGAGATCCCACTCCAACCTAGCCCTTGATCTCACGATTTCATCCTAGCCATTGATCTTCTCCATCCAAAATCTATAAAACCTCAAACACTTAGCCATTTATCATAGCTCACATTTTCATGAAAGTGTTATTCTATGAAAATTTTGAGTGAGAACGCATCAAATACAATCAAATTAGGCAAATCTACACAAAGGAGAGTTTAATATAGTTTGTTTTCGTGGATGTGTATGTTGGTGTGGAAATTTTTAGCCTTATATGAGTGTTTGTATGATTATGTGTTTGTTTAGTTTTTAGTATTTAAATCATTCACTTGGGCACAATTTCCTAAACACATTTCTAGCTTGCCTAATAGGACCTCTGGAAACTTACAGCCAATTAAAAACAATTTCCACATAACCCATAAAGAAATCTATGCATCTAAGTATTCAGAATCCACATGCAAGAGAATAGACAAATACCCATGAAAATATGACACAAGATATACCCTGGGAAAACCTCAAGAGGGAAAAACCCAGCCTCCAAAAGCATCCATTCTCTCATATATTATTCAGCAATAAAGATTACAATACATCTTCTAAGTCTCCATGAACACCATTGAAGCAACAAGCTCTCTCCAAGCAATCCATGCGAACAAGCATGCAACCACACATCTGTGCCATGCTTCAAACCCTCACAAATGCTAACCAGAGCTAATCATGCAAAATTGCATCTCACAATAACTACCTTTGTGGTTGCTTTTATAGAAGCAAGCTCCCACAAAACCACTAAGTGGTATTACACAAAACTATGTGACAAACTATGAGATTACAAACCATGTCCCCTTATTTAATATTGGGTGCTTTATTTATTATTTCCCCAATATTAAATAATTACATTTTTATCAATTTAACTTATGTGCCAATGTTACATGCAACATTTAGTGGCCCCAAGAATAAAATTACATTAAATACATAATGCAAGGTGTACAACACACCTTTTCCCAATAGGACCCACATCATTGGTCAATTGATGGAAATTTTCTTGTTTTAGGTTTCATGTGTTGCAGGTTTAGATCAGTGAATACACCTTGTGAATTAGAAATAATGTTAAAATTATAGTGAATGCATGATGAGATCAATGGTAATGCTTTGTTTATGTAATAAAATTGATAAACATATTATCAAATCAGTAGAGGCGCTCTACAAATTGGTGAATTCATTTACGAAATGACGAAAGTGCTTTGAGGGTTAGAGGTTGAAAATTTTGAGGTTCCACATGGATCTGTCCATAGTTTGACAAATATGCTTTGAGGATCAATAATTTAGTCTAGTATAGCTGATTTTCTATTTAGTCAGTTTTAACCCAGATTTTTCAACATTTTATTGGACTATCCACACCTGTTATTGTTGGGGTGAGTGTCTCAACTCACAATCATTTTCTTTGATCACTTTGATATCTAACCCCCTTTTGTATCTTGGAAATCACTTGTCAAAGATAAAAATCACAAACTACTAATGTATCTTCTTGTAGAACACATGATCTAAGACAATCTTTGTCGTGGTATGTCTGTGGATAATGGTGGGCCAAAAAGTGGCAATGAGGAAAAAACACGTCTTTCATCAATTCTCAAAAATGCTAGTAACGGTTGACTTTTTTTAGGCTCGTCACTATACCAAACACTAAATCCTAGTTTCTTTGTAAATCGGATATCCAATTTGCAAAAAGCATATATATAAAATGTCTATCGCTATTTTGAACTCATTTGGCAGTGAAGAACCCGTGGGCGCATAGTGCATCCATTCTTGGCTTAACGGATATCCGATTTGGGCTAAATTCAATTTGGAAAGGTAAGCTTTTTTATTTTTATTTGATTTGATTCAATTTTTATTTAGATTTGAATAATTTCATATGGTTTTGTGTGGATTTTTTTTAAAAATAGGGTTTTTGATTGATTTTTTGTGAAAATTTTGAATTTAGAATAGATTTTGATAAAAAAATGAATGTATTTTGTGGATTTTTTTTCACAATAGGGTTTTTGATTGATTTTGTATGAAATTTTTGAATTTAGAATGGATTTTGATAAAAAAAATGAATGTTTTTTGTGGATTTTTTTTCAAAATATGGTTTTTGATTGAATTTTTATGAAACAATTGAGTTCATAATGGATTTTGATAAAAAAATGAATGTTTTTAATGGATTTTGATTTAAAAATAGTGTTTCATTTATATTATCTAATTTTAGATTAATTATTTTTAACCCTAATCAGGCAAATGTTATGGTTGCCAAAATGAGATTGCACAGCACCAAATTTTGGAGAGAATGAAAATCACCACCGAATCAAATGCAGAAATGCCAAATGCTCCACCACACCTCCTGTGAGCTATCAATTGAAGACTTAATTCATGAAAATTTGGAGCAATTGAGGGGCATTTGTGATGTTTATAAGCAAATCCCTCGATTATCCCATATGTCAAACACATTGATAGGAATAATTACAAATGTAGCAACCCTCTTCACCCAATATAATGCCTTTCATTCATGGTGAGAAACCATGAGGAAATATTATGCATGTGGATTGTCATATGATGATGTGAAAGATATCCAAATAACAAAAGCCCAAATAGCCTCTTTATTTATTAACCCCAACACTGGTTTGGTAGTTAATGTTAACAAGCCAAAACTTTCTATAAAATGGTGCACGCATAGGGGCATAGTAGATAACTTTTGGGATTGTTGGTGTATGGTTTTTGATAAACCACCCAACAATAATCTTGATGTACCCTTTTACTTTATTAAAAATTTATATGATGAGTTTTGTTAGGGCATCATGTTAATTACTTTGACATTAAACTCCTTCCTGTATGCTGGTAGAGGTATGCCTCAGGATAGGCCAGTGGGTAGCTTAGAGCAGTAGTTAGTCACCACATGTTCCCATCCTCCCTTCCTCCACCACCTCCAAGATAACATCCAGATATTACTGAGAGTGTACTCCACACAAACTATCTCAGCCATTCACTTTGAGTGGTCTTTGGTTTCCCATGCTTCTTCACAGCTCAACCACACCGGGTGATCTTGGTAATGGATCCACAATACAGATCATCCTCCTCGAGTCCACATATTTGTGTGCCTCATATTTGCAATATGTGCCAGCAAATATGCTTGGGTCCTATTGTACAGCCCCCTAAGCATCTATTAGACACTTTTGATTATGACATCTAGGATGTGGAGATTATAGCAGATCACACACGGGGGAGTGGAGCACACCCTACAAAGTCCTCTCCTGCTAGAGAGGTGGAAATTGGAGTAGTTACACAGGTAACATTTAAGGTGTAAATTCATAACTTGCATTTTTTTAAATGAATATTAATAAGAGATAGCATCAAGTACTAATATTTATTTACATTGTCTATTTAACAATTCATGTCTGAGGAGGAGCTTGCACACGAGTGACTAATAGCACCCTTAGGGCCATTTCATTTGGCCTCATACGCAATAATGATGTATTTTTGCACTCACTCATTTACATTTTTTTTACCGTGATATTTGTTTGTCATTTGAATTGTCAATAATGAAATTATATATTAACTTTATACGCTTATCTTACTCTCTCTCGCTTGTAGGAAACACCTACTATGAAATGCAGGTGCTTAATGCCTGCACTATGGAGCAATGTTGTTGATAAGGGAAAGGTAATTGAACTCAAATTTGATTGAATTAAAATTCTATAAGATCTTTTATTGATTATGCACATTGACATAGATTCAGAGTTTCATATGTACTTGTCATTTTTTATGTGGGCCAGTGGTTGTGAGCTATACATCATTGTTGATAAGTGCCACAAATAACTGGCGAGTAATGTGATTTGAACACCTAAAGGAGGAGGTGTTGAAACACCTCAAGGAGGAGGTGTTGAAACACCTAAAAGAGATACAGAAAAAGATCAACCTAAAGAGGTATGTGTTTATTTTATTTTGTGCTTGGTAAATATGTTCTTATTACTTACAATTCTATGCTAACTTGGATCAATTTCATGTTTTTGTTCACATATATAGATTGACGTTACAAATTTTGGTTTGCTTAGTTCTTTGAGAGGGGTATATTCTAGGACTCCTAACCCTTCAAAGAGACGATATTTCAAAAAATCAAGATTTCAATTTCTTAGAGTTCAATTATAATTCAATGTACTGATTTTATGTTAATTATTCTGATTTTAAATTATATATAGTATAACTAATCTCAATTTTGGTTTGAATTTTTCTTGTGTAGCTACCTTTAGAGCCAATGAGTGCTTCAAAGAGGCTCCATTTTGATGATCCACCAGTAGTTTCTAGGATGAGATAGACATTTTGGCATGTAAATTTTGAATAGATACCAAGATGGTATATGCCACATATTGTAAAACTTTGTTTGAGTCAGATTGATGCCATTTTGTATATGGACATACACTTGATTACCGGATAATTTGATATATATAGAAGTTGACAATCAAAATTTAATTTCCTCCTCATGTGCATGATTAAACTCTTGAAAATTTAATCAAGTGAGCAATGGTTAAATGTCAATGTACAATAGCATAAAAAGAATGGTTAAATATTATGTAGTTTATATTCATATTGTTGATTAAATTGCATTGCACATCTTTCAAACTCAAAGCATTACTTCACATTACATAAGTAACAACTAGATGCTGATATGATTAACCCTACACCATCTGATCTTCTTCTTTGTCAACTTTCCCATGCCTTAGTAAATTTGGTGGTCCATTTGTAACCATCAATTTTTTTATATAACATAAATTCACCTTTTTCAAAAAATTAATATGGCTAGACTCCCATATGAATACTAATAATATATCATATGACCATTCTTCATATACTTACTAGAACTTTGTGTCTTCTTAGATGAGCCAAAAGTTGTTGCCCAACTACCTCTACCTTCATCAATGTTCCATATTTTAATCATTCCATCCCAAGATGTGACCATTTGTTGACTAGAAGATTCAATTATTTGCAGGCATGAAATGACATCATCATGCACTTTGACCTAGAAATTTAGGAAAAGAATACTATTAAAAGTTGTGAGCTCTATGAAAAATAGATGTTTATCTGACTACAACACCATCTAAATATGGATTCTTTTAGAAAATAAAAAGCAAGACATAACTTTTAAACAAATAATTTAATCACAATGTATTTTTCACAAAGAAAATTTGTATAAACCACTTCTCCATAATGGCTAGTATAGAAAATAATTGCATTGGTAGAACAAAAATCCAAAACATTTCTGATTTCCTTGATTAATTGAATCTTAAGTAGAATCCCCACAATAATTATGTTTTACATAAACCCATAGGAAAACAACATTGCTTGGAAAGTGCATCTCTAATATTTTATGTTCCTTGTACAATAATTTAAATACATTTGAAGAAGCTATATGAAAATATAGCTTCTTAAATTCTTCTTTAATTTGAAGGTTAGTTTTGATAGTGAGTAATTTATTTCATAGATGGATTTTAGCTTTTGCTTGATTGTTGTGCACTGTACTTTCTTCTATAAATAAAATGAGACATGCTAATGCATATTTTCACTATAATTTCTCTATTTTCTTCCTCAATATATCTCTCTCTTGGAATTTGATACAACCCTGTCAGGGCCTGTCCTAATCACATTTAGCCCAAATCAAAAAGAAAAGTTCATGCATTGCTTCTCCCTACACTAGCAGACCCTAGCTGGAGGTTTTATTTGATATTGTCAACAAACATACATCTGGTTGTCTGAATGAATGGGGGAGTTACAACCTTCCCAAGCAAGAGGTCATGACAACCATCAAAATTATACACCACAAACACTATTTCTTTCCCTATGAGTAAAGGATAAGTGTACTTAAATAAGGTGTAATAGTAGAGAGAATAATATTGTTTAGGTAAAATTGTTTGCTCATAACCAAGATTACAATGATCAAAATTGTTTTTAGAAAAATATTGGGATGCTGAAATGCCTAAATGCTGAAATCCACTATGCTTGGCGTACATATGCAACCTTTGTGTGAAATTTCCCTCACAAATCCAAACAAGTTTCATCCTCCAAACTCTAGGAAACCAATGGGGTTTCGTCAAAAAATCTCCATAACCTAAGGGTTTTTGTCCTTAGATTCAACAAGTGAACACAAGTGTCCGACTTTGCAATTTTGGATTTGTTGAGATGATGTCCAAAGATTATCCAAACTAATGAATTTTTATTCCTTATATAGAGGTTGAAGGCCTAACATGGGTCCAAAGTTTCTTGCCATTTTCTCACATTCAAATTTGGGCTCATTAATTGCATTCTTGGTTAGTCGTGGTCATGGGTGGAGTCCATTCAAATGGTGATGTTTTGTGAAAGTGCATGCTTGAGTGTGGAGATCTAGGGAAATGATTGCTTTAAGTTCAAGCAAATAATTATCCCAAGGTCCAACATCAAGGGTTCAGGCGATGGGATTCTTGGGTGTTAGGACACAAGACAATGGGGATCTAGGGGTTTGAGGATTAGGATATCCTTTCAAGGAACCATGTACATATCCTGGCATCGTGGTCATGTCTCACCCTAGACTGGGGGAAAAATCCTGAACTCACTGGGGGCAATAAACTTTGAGCTTAAACCAATAGACAAACAACAACAGTACAACACAACCCAAAAACATGATCATAGTGCAACCAAACATTAAACATCAAACACCATCAGAAACACACCAACCCGTCTAAATCAAATAGCTGAATCAATCAAACCAAAAGCATGTTTCGAATGGATGATGTTCCTTCTAAATCAAGGGTTTATCACGTCAAATACAAATGTTCAATTGTTGTACTTTGATTTTTTTTATCATATCTCTGGAGCCCCTCGATGATGTATTGAACTAGAGGAGCTAGGAAGGAGTATTATTTTTCTTTGTCTGTTGTCTGTGGGTTGATCATTATTACCATGCAAATTATCGTGGGACGTTCTCTACAAAGTATCACTAATGACATTCTGAATTTGCATAGGAAAACAATTAACTCTTGTTTGTTTATGCAAGCAATACTCAAGTCATCTCGTTTTAATTATACTTAGATGCTTGTGTTAATTTGCACTATCAAACATTATGGAAGTAGTACTCAGGTCATCATGGTCTAAATATACCATCGATGCTTGTACTCACTTTCAACATTTTAAAGGCTCAATGATGATAAAGAGCACAACAAATCGACTGTTACAATGACAACATTTACATACTAGATCTACATGGTTAGATTAGATTGCATCCATGATAGTTTTGCATCTGTATTTAGGGG
>VDFB02172779.1:0-32100 GCA_007258455.2 Sequoia sempervirens | reverse complement strand
TTATTTACTTGGAAAAAAACTACAAAAAAATATGCATCACATCAGGACATGAGCCGTATACTTATATCTGAAATCTTAGAAAAAAATATTATCATTTTATTGTGGTTATGGTGGTTAGATAGACACCTACTTATTTTTTGCCTGAAATTTAAGTACTACTCCATTGAAATTTCAAATTTTCACCAAATATATATATATTTTTAAACAAAGCTAGTAATTTAAAAACTACATTCAATTTGCTACATATTCTATTGTTACATAATTTTGAAATAATGTAGATAACTTATTCAAATTTTTTACGTCAAGTTGCCTAACTCTGATTTTTTTGATTTTCTTGCCACTTAAGGGCCTGATTTTTCCATGATGATCTTACACATACCCATTTGGTCAAATTTCAATTGTTGCATCATTTTTTGTTAGGGTTAAGTTTTAACTTAAGGATAATTATTTAGGTAGTTTTCTCATATTAGGTAGTTTTTCACCTGTCTCATTTTTCACACCTTTAAAAGGCCTGTACACTATATATTTTATCATCTCATCTCATTTTTTTGAATATCATCATTGTATTTTTGTAGAATAGCCTTGCTCTTCTCTCGTGTATCTGTGAGGGTGGTTTATTTTTGCAAGTTGAGGATCTTGGAAAGGAGCTGCCATCTCTTACATGGTATCAGAGCTCCTCCTCCTGGAGAGTTTCTGTCGAGAATATCCAGGCAATTTTTTTTTCCTATATTTTGTTTAGAATTTGATTTTTTTCTTAAAATTTATATTTTTCCTTTGGAGCAGTTTTGAGTTTATTGCATTTTTCCCAAATCTTTGTTGAAGAGGAGCAACCCGATTCAAAACAAAAAAAAAGCATGTTCTTTTTGCAAGTGAGTCTGTTGCAGCATGATTTTCTTTGAGAAAAGGCCACAAATCATTTCAATAGGGCAACATGATTTTTTATGTTTGGAAGGTGGGGTGATTGGAGAGCTACAAATTGAAGGCATCTGAATCCCACTTGCAGGCCATTCCACTCATTTGGCACAAGGAACTTGATCTCTTTGTTTGCATTTTTCAGACCTTTGTTCATGGAGAAGAGATTTCCATGGTGAAGAGATTAATCTCTCCTCAGTTTACTTTGTCTATGTGATGATTTGGAAGAAGTGATCTTAATCTACTCATTTTTTGTGATCACTTAGGTGCAACGATTCACTTCATTCACATGTGACTGAGATTGGGGATTTTATGAATGTTTTTTCTATTGGGACCATGGATTTTGTAGGTGTGATTTCTCTTTGTTTTGGAAGGTGAGACATTCTTCCTAGGTTGACCCATTAAATGCTTGAGCTTTCCAAGGAGAAGCCAGGTAGACAAGCAAGAAGAAGGGGTGGTCAATTGTAGAGAGGAGGTGCAATTTAAATATACAAGGCCACAATAGATCCTTGTGAAGGTGTCTTAATCATATTCGAGGTGATTTGAAGATAAATTTTCTAGGTATAGGGTTTCCATTTTTCTCACCATCATTCTTTGTTGGGCATGTTAAAAAATTGACTAATATTTTAACCTTGCTGCAAAACATTTATCCCACATTTGCTATGAAGGTGTCTTTTTGGCCTTTATATGCTCCAACGCTCGCACTAGACATGTGAAGTGCTTATGTGTTTCATGTGGTGGCTTGTGTGCTTGGCAAACTTTGATTTGGAGATTTGGCTTCATGATTTGGTAGGAGGACCCGCCACAAAACACCCAATAAGGTGTATAATTTTTTACTCAATTTTTTCAGATTTAGTTACATAATTAGCCATTTTTGCATTATTTCTTCCTAAAGTATTTTGGAAAGGTGAAATTTTAAGAGGCTTCATCAGTTGGGTATGTGCAAGATCATGATGGGCCAAAAAGTGGCAATATGTAAGGGATATGATGGCCCATGTGGCTAATGACTTTTTTTACCCAAAATTGATGAAATGAAAAGGGTTTTTAAAGGAGATTCTCAAATTTCCACCAATATAAATTATGCTTTAATTTGAATTTAATAAATAATTATTATTCATTTTTTATTTGAATTATGACTTAAGTCCTGATTGATATGTTGATTGAAAAACATCTATAGCTTTCAAATGGTATCATTTTTTTTTAATCTAAAACATGCATCACATACTATAGGATTAAAAAAAGTTTTGAATTTCATGAATTTTTGACCAAGTTAAGGTGGTCAGACATATGAGTTTTAATATTTTTAAAAAGTTGTAATAAAAAAATCATAATTAATTAGTTACTTGGAAAAAAATTACAAAAAAATATGCATCACATCTGACATGAGTCCCTCTACTTATATCTAAAATATTATAATTTTATTGTGGTTAGGGTGGTCAGACAGACACCTACTTCTTATTTTTTCCCTGAAATTTAAGTACTACTACATTGAAATTTCAAATTTTCACCAAATAGATTTTCTTTAAAAAAAAAAAACCTAGTAGTTTAGACACTACATTCAATTTGCTATAGATTCAATTGTTACATATTTTTGAAATAATATAGATAACTTATTCAGATTTTTATGTCAAGTTTTCTAACTCTGATTTTTCTAAATTTTTCACCACTTACCTTGGGCCTATTTTTTCCATCATGATCCTACACATACCCAATTATTTTTAGTTTTAGTATAGTTTGGTGTATTTTTTCTTGCTTTTGATATAAATTGTTGTCATGGCTACTCCTAATTCAGTTAAAATTTTAATCCCCCATAACTATCATACTTGGAAGATCAAAACAAATAGTTTACTCCAATATAGGGGCTTGTGGTCCACACTAAATGATACACAACCCAATTTTACCAGGGAGTATGAAATATTTCCTCACAAAAATAAGTGTGACAAAGCTATGGGTTCAATAGCTTTGCATGTTTCTGATAGTCTTCTTTTCCCCATTAAGGAGTGTAATACACCCAAGGAGGTATGGAATGAGTTTGAAAACCTATTTGGTCAACTCAGTGAGTTCCATATTTTGCAACTAGAGGCATAATTAACTTCTATTTGCCTTGATACATTTCCTTCCATTGATGATTTCCTAATCAAGTTCAAATCTATGAGTTCACAATTGGTGGGATGTGGGAAGGATAAAATTGATAAGTATTCCATTTTTCATTTTTTCTAATCTGAGAGGTCCATTTTCATGTTTCCTTCTACCATCTACTCCACCATGGATGCTTTGGGAAATGCATTCAAAATGCCTTCTTTCGAGACATTTTGTGATCATTTGATAAGGGAGTAAGCCAAACTTTCCCAGTCAGAGGGGTCTCTATAAATCATGCATTAGTTGCACAAGCATCTTAGAGCAAAGGGAAGAAGAAACCTAAGGCTAAGATAGAGTCTAATGAGTCCTCCACCTCTTCAAAAGAGGATAAACCTAAGAAGGAGAATTTTAGTTGTGTGTGTTGCAAGAAGAAAGGTCATGATGAACACCATTGTTCTATTTATAAGATTGATGAGCTTTCACATATTCTTTAGAAGAACAATATTCCACTACCCTCATTTGTGACTCCTTCTTCTATAGTCTCTTAATTTGCATCACCTTCACCTTCATCCAAACCTACATAGTCAGGGAATGAAATATTTGTAGGTGGAATGAAAGGTAAAGAAGATAAATTCAAAGGAAATGAATTAGTAACTTCTACAGTTCATTCTAGTCATGGTAGATGGTTTATGGATTCGAGATCATCTCATCACATGGGTTTTACTCCCTATCCTTTTTTGGGTCTTCATCCTATAGATATCTAAGATTTTTTTGGGCAATAGTAATTTTTTGGATGTTTCAAGGATATGAAATGTTGAGATTGGTGATGGTTGTTTTAGATATGTACTGTGTATTCCTAATTTACGTAGAAATATACTTTCCATCTATCCGATTACTCATGGTGAGGTACCTAAGACTGTAGATTTCACTGTAGACTCTATTTTCATTACAGAGGTTACTACTAGAAAACTCATTGTTGTTGGCAAACCTGATCATGAGTCTCATCTCTATTCCTTGTCTCATTTTGTTGATGATGATGATTATGAGTCTTACACCCCTCTTGCTAGTGTTGATAGCAATTCCTCGAGAGAGATTAGTCATTTGAACTTTGGAGTTCTTCAGACCTATGTGGATTCATCTCATGTTTCTTCAGAGGTTGTTTCTTCAACACATCGAGATGTTTTTGATCCTTTAGATCATTCTTTGTGGGATATTCACTTGACAGGTCTTGTAGAGTTATTTTGTGAATCTCACATTTCTGATTTGGATAATGCATTTGAGGGTATATCGCTTCTTTTTCATCATAGTATTTGCACTACTATCATACCATCTATGCCTTTGGAGATTGTTGCTTCAGAGTTTTCACATGGTCTTATTGACCCACCTTCTTTGATTAAGGTTGCACCTGATCATGATGTGACATTTGGTTACGTGGAGGTACGAACATAGTTTTCAGAGGCATCTTTCATGTTGATTCTTTCTAGATCCCTTCTCTTATTTCAGAATTGGAGTTTCTCTTGCATCAGTGGTTATTTCTCCCTAAAGGGATGCATGTTGTTTGTAGACATGGGATATTCTTTAGACTTTTAGGATCAACACAATAGTTTCTTCATCATGGGGGGTGAGGGGGTCTTCAGCATTTCTACTCTTTTCTATAGGGGCCCTACATAGTCTCTCTCCTTTTTTATTTTTCTAAGATTAGTGACGATAGTTGTCCTTGGGGGGTCTTGTGAATTCCTCCTCCTTTCACATTTTCAGCTTCTTGTTTTCCTCTCTTTTGGAGAGGATTTTTCTCCTACAGGGTTTTTCTCCTTTTCCCTAGTTGTGAGAGATTACATTGAATAGCAGTTGTGCATGGGTACCTAACATGGCCTTGTAACCCAGACCCATCTTGCATTTCATTTTGCATAATAATATCCCTAATTTTTCACTTAAGGGGGGGTGTTAGTGTTAAGTTTTAACTTAGGCATAGTTATTTAGGTAGTTTTCCCGTATTGGGTAATTATTCACTCATCTCATTTTTCACACCTTTAAAAGGCCTGTACATTATGTATTTTATCATCTCATCTCATTTTTCTAAATATCATCTTGTTATTTTTGTAGAATAGCCTTGTGCTTCTCTTGTGTATCTATGAGGGTGGTTTGTTCTTGTAGGTTGAGGATCTTGGGAAGGAGCTTCCATCTCCTACATTTTTTTTATTTTGGAGTCATTTAAGTGATATGCTTGGTGTTTTAATGCAAAAAGCATATCTTGGCATGGTATTTTTGGGGAATTAAAAGTGGTTAAAACTCATTAAATTCCCTCAAATATAACATGGAATATTTCAATGCCCAAGTTGTGTAACTGTTGATTTTTGCCAAGTTTGGCTCCTATTTGTGAGGAGTTGGCTTCTTTTTCTTGGCCAATCATGGATGGAGGTTACAAAAAGATTATTTTTATCATTAATTGTTTTAAATTATTTTTTGAAAGCATATTTTTCATTTCTTGTGTAGAAAATTAGGAGTCATAAGAAAGGTGTGAAGGAGTTAATTTAAGTGCTTTATTTTGGTCATTTTCAAGGGTTGTTGCTTCCAGGTTGAGGTTGGTGCTTCCCAGTGGATTTTTTTAAACAAGAAGGTAGAATCCATGATTTTGTAGGTCTGCGAGAGTTTTGTGACAAAAAATTAAAGATTAAATCCATGGTTGAAGGTTGATTCATCCACATATTAAAGATTGCAAGTGCATATTTTGTTGTTTGATGTTTGTAGTGAAGGGAGAGAAATTGCAACTATGTTTACTTAGTATTTTCATGTTTAAAATATAATTATATATTTTTTATAATGGTTTATATCAATCGTACTAACTATAATTTCTGGGATTTTTGTAAGTCATTTATGCAAGTTTGAATTAATGAAAATTGCTTCATAGTTGTTTTGCATTAGAAGCTCTATTATTTTTTGTATGGTTTTTGAGAGAGGATTTGATGGTGGAATTTAGAGAGTATTCCCTTTTGCATCAATAAATAAGCTTCAACTTTCTTGAATGATAAGAAATATATTTAAATGAACTAATATGTTTGAATATTTAGACACAAGATAAAAATAAGTCTTGAAAATAAATCAAATGAAACCAAGAAATCTTTAAAGGATTTTGGTTCTAATTCTATTTAGGGCTGTCAGCACAAAGTTGTATCACACTTTCGGCCAACTTATCAAGATAGGTGAATTTAAGTAATTTTAACCAAAAAATAATTTTGGTAAAACATATGATCTTGCAAGATTCATTCTAGCTAAGTTATATATGTCCACAACTTTTCAAACTAAAATTGTTGGCTAAATGCATATTTAGCACCACTTTGAGTCTAATTTACCAAAAAAATAAAATTATTTGAAAAAATTTGATGTTTCAACAACTTCTACTTGTGTAAAAACATTTTTTTTAAATATAAAAATATCCTTTTGTAGATCCATAATTTTAGTTCTCAAAAATTTATATATTTTAATATTTTAATTATTATTTATGTTTTCCTTTTTATTTTTACTAAATGTAGGTTATCAACACAAAACATTAAGTTGATTACCATGTAAGGAAAAATAGAAAAACTTATTAGAATTTTTTGAACAAAAATATGATGCCCTAGATATAAGAATCTCTATCAAGATGGTATAATTTTTTTATCTATTTCAGATAAATAATTTATATGAAATTTGACATCAGGTGGTAACAACTAAGTTTTAATATGCACATATTTTAATATTTATTTAATAATATATATTTATCAAAATTTGAAAAAAATATATCCATGCCCTAAAGTTTCAAGTTATAAATACACACAAAAAAATTGAAGGAAAACAAATAAAATTTACTATATAAAGGTTGATGTCTCATGTAACTTCATTTTTCAACATTTTATCAACAACTAAATTATAGTGTTAATTTATAAAAAACTATATTCAAATAATTTTTTAATTATTTTTTAAAAATACAAACATAAAAGATACTAAAAAATAAATATTTAGTTAGTTTACATCATTTCAAAATTCAAAATACATATATCACTTTTTAGTAATTCAAGTTTATAAGTTGGATGAGTGTTGGTCATTTCCTTTATAAAAGTGTGACACAACTTTATACTTTTACCCTTAGCTACAATGCATATTTCAAATATTTGTGTCAAATTATAAGGATTTATTATTACTACAATTAACTAATCACATTGATAATATTGTTTAATTTGATTGATAGATCAGTATTAGCTTTTGTTTATTTTTCAAATATTTTGACAAAGTATGGTAGAGTAAGATGTCTATTATGATATACAAATATTATTTATGTATGGAGAACCCACTAGAGCATAACCAATATTATGATTGATGGTGAATATTTATTTTATTTCTATAAAACATTCATGCATAATTTAGTCTTCCCTTCATTAGAAGTTATATTCTCTTTACTTTATCTAAGGTGTGGATTGATAATGAAATCTTAGATCATAGTGGATAGGATAATAAACCTACTAATAATTTGTTTGTCATAGACTTCTAGTGAAGAAATTTATTGGAATTGATTGGAAACTCAACCTATTACAAATATATAATAAATATTGTATTGTTTTATTTATTTTTGAACATTATTATATATTATAATGTATTTATCTTAAGATATTTTTTCTTATAGGTCAATAACATTACTGTTCTACTTGTAAATTCTACCTTTCATCAATTTAAAGTTCAATAAATTCACGTTCAATTGTAACTCTCATTTGACATTACCTCTTTTTTATTAACACTTACAATATAATTATAGTTTTTATTGAATTAGATTCTTTTATTCTAACTATTAAATATCATTTAGAATCAATTTTTTAAAATTATTTTAACAATTTCATCTCTAATATATTAAATGATTTAATAAATTTATATAATATTAATAATATGACAAATTAATTATTCTTAAAAAAATACTTTAAACCAAGAAAAATATTAGACTTCTTACCCATAATACATTACTTTTTTAATTACCCAAAAAACTATTTAAATCTATTAAAATTGATATAAAAGTATTTCATTAAAATAATATTAAATAATTTATTATAAGGGTATGTGCAGGATCATGATGGGCCAAAAAGTGGCAATATGATGGGTATGTGGCTGACAACTTTTTTTTTACCCAAAATTGATGAAACGAAAAGGGTTTTTAAAAGAGATTCTCAAATTTCCACCAATATAAATTATGCTTTACTTTGAATTTAATAAATGATTATTATTCATTTTCTATTTGAATTACTTACTTAAGTCCTGATTGATATGTTGATTGAAAAACATCTATAGATTTCAAATGGTATCAAATTTTTGAATCTAAAAAATGTGTCACATTCCATGCTTCACATACTATAGGATTAAAAAAAAAAAGTTTTGAATATCATGAAGTTTTGACCAAGTTAAGGTGGTCAGACATATGAGTTTTTATAGTTTTTAAAAGTTGTAATAAAAAAATCATAATTAATTATTTATTTGGAAAAAAATTACAAAAAAATATGCATCACATCGGAACATGATTCATTCTACATATATCTAAATATTATAAAAAAATATTATCATTTTATTGTGGTTAGGGTGGTCAGACAGACACCTACTTCTTATTTTTTCCTTGAAATTTAAGTGCTACTCCATTGAAATTTCAAAGTTTCACCAAATAGTTTTTTTTTTTTTTTTTAAAAAACCTACTAGTTTAGAAACTACATTCAATTTTCTATAGATTCTATTCTTACATATTTTTGAAGTAATATAGATAACTTATTCAAATTTTTACGTCAAGTTGCCTAACTCTGATTTTTATGAATTTTTTGCCACTTAAGGGTATGTTTTTTCCATGATGATCCTGCACATACCCATAAATAAATTGTTAATATTAATAATATACTTCTTACATATGCATAAAATATTCTACTTCTATTTTAATAATACTATTTTTTTATTGTTGAAAGCAAGATTACAAAAAATAGCAGCTACTAGCTAGTAGCTAAAAATGAAAAATAGTACAATACAATAAGCCAACATAAGAGCATGTCCCAACATAATAATAGGCACATACTTGAGTTGAGTCAATTTACATAAGTTCATATTAAAATAGTTATGCAAGAAAATGCAAAAAGTCAACATATGGCCATGACCCAACGAAACAAGAGACTAATACTTAAGTTGAAACACTCTACATAAGTTCATATTGCGGTTGTTCTGAAGTTGATTAACCTACTCTTGAATTTGCTGAAGTTGTACCAAAACCATTACATTTTTCTTTGACAATTCTTGAAGTTGTGAACATAGAAAAGCCACGTAAAAAATTATGTCAGAGTAAAGCATTAGAATACCCATTTCTTGAAAATAATTTCTTGAAAACAAAGAAGTAGATCTAGCCTTCCAAATTTATCATAAAATAACCTGTCTAATAGAATCAACAATCACATCTTTATGCAGCCAAAATCCCAAAAGAGTCTCTTTCCAATTTAGCTTAGGATGAAAAAAAACATGAAAATTATTAAAGATATCATTCCATTGTTTCTTAGGAAAGGTGCAAACCCCAAAAAAATATTTTATATTTTTGATACATTGAAAAAAGAGACAATTAATTTGTTGAATCATAATGCATCTTAGTCTATCTGCAATTGGCAATTTATGATGTAAAACTTTCCAGTCCAACAATTGAGTTTCCACATTAGCTTTGGATTTCCATATTTGTGCACTCATTTTGGTTCACTTCTTGGAACTAAATATACACTTCCTTTTATGATTGAGACAAGGAATGATCTTGTAGTGAGGCAAGGAAAGAAGATAAGTATTCTTTAGTGGAAGATAACTAAAATGGGAAGAAGACAACCATCTCCAATCCTTGAAAAAATTGCATTCTTTGGGAGTATAGATTTTCATAGATAACTCAAGAGGAACTAATGATTGCACACTTGTATTAGAAATTATTTATATTTGATGCTCAACCTATACTAATCTTTGATTCTCAACCATGAAGCCCAATCAAATGTATTTAAATTGTTGAATACCATTCTTATACAAATAATAAAAATGCTTTGGAAAACAAATTGCAAGCGGTTGATTATGGTAATTAATAAGTTTATTCCACCAAATGGATGAAGAAGCAAAGCCAAATCCATGTTGTAGATAGGATCCATTCCATTGCAAAATTTGATAAACTTGTTGCCAAGTTTTCCAAATAGATTGTAATGGAAAGGAGGCCTTGACTTTGAAGAAGGGAGATAACAATTTGATCAAACCAATTAACTAATAGGCATTTTTTATTTGTTGCATCTTGAAAAATACGGTTACAAAAAAGGATTTTATATGGTTCATCTCTTGTAATAGCTCTTATATTCCATTTCACAACCAAACACAACCCTTGAGTTTTGGGATCAATGATTCATAAACCACCCTTGTATTTTGGTTGAATACAATGAGACCAAGAAGAAGCAATAAAACCAACATTGTCATTGCATTTTGACCAGATAAATTTCCTAATTAGTTTGTTCAATTATTCATATTTTCTCTTAGAAGGCATCCAACAAGATGAAAAGTAAACATGGGTAGAAATTAACTTTTTGTTGGCAACCTAAATTTTTCTTGCTAATGATAAAAGTTTGTTGCCCCAATTAAAAAGATTTTTTTTAAGTCTGTTAATAAACCAGCCCCACATGTCAAAAAGAGACACCCCTATCCCAAACGGAATTCCAAGATATCTAGTAATATCCCCATATTTAATACTAATTTTTTTGTCTCTCAAACACATTTATATAAATTACGTATTTGTAAATCCTATGGCTAAAAGGGGGCCTCTTATGATATGGTTTTCATCATTTTTTTCGAGGCCACATTTAAATATTTTGTCTTTGGTATGATTCAACTAATCCAATAAAGTAAATTTTAGTTTTATCTTGATGAGGAGGGGGAAATAAGTGAATAAGAAAGGTGATTTATCATGCATTGCTAATATAATAAATTGAAATTTCCCTATTTAGTAGAAGGCATTTACTAACAAAAGTTTAAAGTAGAAAACAAAGTAACTCAACAATATTAATAGATAACCTTTATTGATGATTTTAAGCTTTTATTTCAAGGGTTTTGGTCATGGATGATCTTGTTCACTTTGATTTTAAGCTGGGAGTGAGTTGAGGCATTGTGGCGATATGAGGACAAAGTTCTTGAGTTCTTGCAAAAGAGCTCAACTACATAGTAAAAGGTGCAGAAGAACTCCAACACTTTGAAGGCATGGTGCAAGTGACGAGGAAATCACTGAGTTGAAGTGGGGGAGATTGTAAGGGAGGTTTAAATTGTATGGGATGTGGTCAACTTAGAGTGTGGCATTGTTGAATCATTGATCTGAGATACATGAGATGTTTTCGAGTTAGTAGGTCGTGGTGTGTAGGATATGGTTCTAAGTGCCAAGTGCAAAGATCCAAGTACTACCATTTGTGATCGATGCTGAGATACACAGGATACCAAAAGACTGATTCATGATCAGATCATGGACTCGATATGTTGGTTTCATAACAAAGAGTGGTTTTGTGGAACACAAGATGTTGTCCCTCATATTGTCAAGTTGGATCATGTTAGCCGAATTCATCGGAGACCTTGGTGCCAAGTGTTGGTACTTGTCCATGTGATGTGTCCATGATTTGTAATGGATACTTTCATCTGATTTCTATAGGTAACTCAGTATATTTGCTAGGAAAAAATGTGCAGAAGAGTGATGGAGAGCTAGATAATCTGGGAATAGGATTTGCATTGTAGTTGGATAATTGGGCTAGGAGGACGGGCTACAATGTGAAGGAATCATCCGATTCATGAAGAACTATAGTCACCCTAGGGACCTATCTACTATGTAAGCGAGTCGAACCTTGGTCATTCTTGGGTCAGCCAAACCAAGTGTTCCTCACCAGATATGGATGTTGTTCCGAGTTAAACTATTATGTTGCATAGTAAAATGTGTGATTTGTTTGTCCCATTTTTCATGTTCCTTGATCTGAGTACTCTTGTATTCTATATTACATTGCTATGTTTTTCTTAGTTCTACTTCATTATTATTGTTTGTATCAAGTTAGACTTAGAACCAATTCATTGGCTTGTCGAAGTTAGGTATAGTCTATGAAGTGACTCCGAGTTTGAGTTTTTCATTTTTGTTTGATATATTTGCAATGTTTGATACAACAATATAATGCAGAAAAACATGAGATGTTGTGATAATAAATTTTTAACTCAAAATTGAAATTGCATTGGGAAAACACAACTAGAAATTCTAGATTTTTATACCATCTTAAATACTTAGTAATATATTTTCACAACATAATGACAACCCAATTCATAAAATAACCCCTAATACCTAAAACAATAATACCTAGAAAATATAGGAGTTACTATTCATGAAAAAATAGGTAAACATACCTTGAAACCCTTTGAAAATGGTTGCCAAGAAGAAGTGTAAAGTTTGCAGTAGTCATATAGCAAAAATATGATCAGCAGTTAAGATACCTTTGAATTTAAGCAATGTTCTCCTCAAACTCTTCAAATTTTAGATGATAGATGCATCAAATGTGTATACTTATGATTCCCACATGGTTGTATAGATGAATGGTAGCAACAATAAATCACTCACAATAGATATCTCTGAACTTAGATGATTAATCTCTAAAACCTTGAACAATATTTAAAGTTAATCACTTTCAAATTTGCATAAACTCCATTGATGATTAGTTGTGACCTTCATGTGAAGCCACCAACTCAATTGAAGAGAGGCTACGTTCTCCAAGATTGAAATTATAGTGAAACCCTAGGTTTCTTCTCCAAAGCCAAAGCTTCTTTAAATATTTAATAAGAGCATAATACATTGAATAGATGGTGTATATTTTATAAGATATTAAATATTTATGGTTATGCATTTTTTCATATATATAATTTTTTAAAATTATTTTTTATATTTATATTTATATTTTTTTTTCTAAATTTAGTTTTTTATATTAAATTTATTTTTTAAATTTTGTAGATGAATAGATTTTATGTAATTATATATAAAAACTTGTGCTTTAATATTTTAATTAATGAGGGATTGTTTTCAATTTTGTATATGTATTTTCATCTCAATAATTTGTCTAATAGTTATTGAAATGAAGAAAATAGGTATTCTATGTTTTGGGATATAGAACTAAAGGAGGATTAGGGTTCCTTTCCACCTATTTCCTCTCAATCTAAGGATGGAATTAAGGAAAAAAAATCTATAATAGGATGTCATAGGGTGTGATTTAAAGACAATAAGAGGGTTCCCCACCAAGAAAGGCTTGGAAAGACAAGAAATGCAAATGATATGCAAACCTAATGATATGACCTATAAATTACCTTAAAATCATAATAACAAACTAGAGATAAATAAAGATGCATCTGGAAATATGAAGGGCTTAGATTGAGGTTTGAAATCCTCAAAATATGACTTTAAAGCACACTAGGACTCATATGCCAGTAGGGGTGATTTAGTCCCAGTTTAGGGTTTCAAGCCGAAACTAGAATCTAGAACTGGTCAACCAGGATCTATAGAAAATGCCTGAAAATAGGTATATTGGGACTCATAGGCTACAAGTAACAATTTAATCCTAGTATCAAGGTTGATCTAAAACTATGATATCCTCTGATGTTCTTCTATAGTTTCTCTCATGTCAAATTTTTGAGTTTGAAACACTAAATTGCAACTTGTAGGGCTGGCTTTTCATGATCTTGCAATGTAGATGACAACTTTGACAACTTGAAAACATTTCTCCAATCTTTCTCTTTAATCAATCTTCAACCTAGATCTACGAATCACACATCAAAGAGGGAAAAACTTTATTTATTTAGTGGATAGTGGTTTTCCCTGGTCAAAACCTGATTTGGTAATCAAACCTTGAAATAAAATCAAATAGAATGAAGGAATGATGAACGAACAAATAAGCTATGTTGCAACTCACCAAACCCTTGAACAAAAGGCTACGATCTTGTAATTAATGGCTAGCATGAATGCATATCTTTATTCTTGATTGAATGTTATGGATATTGACTTGAATGCTTGCTTGAATCAGAAGATAAGAAGATCACAAATGTTAGCTCAAAAACAAACATGATGCATGATGACTTTGACATGATGCTTGATTGCTGAGTAATGCTCCAAAATGCCTGATAATACTCTTAAATTCTCTTCAATGTTCTTGAATTGCTAGAATGCTTGAATGCCTAGATCACACTTGCTCATGAAAATTGCTAGTAGAAAATATGTGAAATGACCTTGTATTTATACTTGTTTATGCCAAATTTCTTGAAATTACAACACTACAATCCAACATCAGTTCTATTGATGGGTCTTTTTGCACCTTCCCAAAAAAGGAAACACACAAGTATTCTACCTCTCTTGAAAGGTAGAAATTTTCAAACAACTTCTAGATTTCTACCACAAGGTCTCACAGGTGTCAAGTCATGACAATGCTTGGAATAGTTCAATTGGTTGATGTGATTTGCTAGTAATCACAGGGTGGCCTTCATGGTTTAGAAAGAATTAGAAGTTGGGTCTACAAACAAATTTTTGAGGGTGTTGGAAATTACTGAACAGTGGCTAGCCACTCAAAATTGCAAAACCTGAAACTCACCATGTTCATCAAATTTAGCATTGTGGTGATGCTCGGAATCCTCCTCTAGCAATGAGTTGAAAGAAATAGTAAAAGAGAAAAGGTTGAGAGAATCTAATCTAAATCTAAGCTATGAATGAACAGTAATAATGGAGGATGCTACAGTAGACATACTCCCACAAACTAAGTTTTACTTGACCAAGAGGACCTACAACTACACAAAACTAGTGCAATATCCTAAGGTCTGTAGGTTTTCATATTGTACATGCACTTCATGAACATACAATTGAACCAAGTTGTAGAAATGAAATAAATAATCCCAGGCTAACTTTACACAATTATTTGTCATCAACAAGTGCCAAAAGTATGGGAAATAAGTTCAACAAATACTATAACAACAACCATTATCAAAGCCATTCAGGAAACTACAAGCTAAAACTAACATGAAAGTTGAATCATGCATGCATATTGAACAAACTAAAAAAAACACCCAAACTCATAAAACACTTCTCTCTATTGCTGCAAAATTCCTTTTACACCAATTCCCTAGCACTTACAAATGAGGAGCAAGCCCCCTATTTATAGTTTTCCAAAAGGAGAATGAATGGCCAGGATTTATTTAAATTGTGCAGCCCATATTCAATACAAGTTAGGGTTTCACCTAACCCCAATATTTAACAATTTTAAAATAGACTATTTTGTCCTCTTCCCTATTCTATCTTGTAGCCTATTTTGTCTTCTAGTGATGCTGGCACTATAGCAGTTTTGTCTTGTAGTGATTGCCTTCCCAGTTGTAGCTAAAACTGCTAAAGATTTCCCTTTTTCTAATATGTTCACAACATTCTTTCAGCCAATCAAATGAATCTTCTTGCAGATTTGGGTTACTAAAAAGTAGACATGCTACTCTTGATCCTAGTGAATGAATCCTAGCAGATCATGATCATTTGGTGGAAGATAAAACAACCTCCCCCTACTCCTTGTTTGAAATCATTTCTCAACTTGGTATTGTCTAACATAAATTCTTGAGCGAGCTTATTCAATTAGGTAGCACTCACCTTGACATCAATATTCCAATAAGTGGCTCCTTTGGTGGTCGCAATAACTTTTCGAGCACAACAAAATCTACGCCTTTAGCATGGTTCCACAAATCTAGCACACAAGAGGTATAGTAAGTGGTTTCATACATAAATCAAGGCAAATGTTAGTGAAATCCTACAAACTCATTGTTAGATCCATCCATGCATCATTAAAAGATCATAATATTCATCATTGTTCCACATTTTGAGCTCATTCGTACCATAAAAATAGATGTGGGTTCAGAGGTGCAGGTTTCCCCTAGGCCAAAAGTCGTTTAGAGTAGCTAGGAGCAAGATGGTGCTGAGGCCATGAAGACCCACAGGCAGTCGCCCACAGCAAAAAGTTCCACATGGTGAAATAGGTGATCAAATTCCATGTGAGGCACTTTGGCACATGCAGAAATAAATTGTAAGGATCTAGAAGTTACCAGGTTAAGCTTCATACATTTATGAGTTTGAGGCATGTGGGTGTCGTAAGGTGGAAAAGTGTTAAAGCTTGGTCATTAAGTGACAACATTCACAAGATGACGACCCACATATGGAGTTTCACAAAGCCACAACTCTTAGCAATTTTGATTTTTTCCAAATTAAGCACATGGAAGATGCATTAGAAGGGTGCCTAGACCTATTCCTCAATGAATTAGCCCTTTTCAAAAATGTGGTGATTTGGAAGGGGGAAGTTAGAGGGTTTGCCACCCTTTACAATGGTATTGCACACACATAAACCTACACATAATGACCCAAAAATAAATTTCCATGGATGGCGATGGGAAGACAACAACCCACAAAGAAATTTCCACAAACGGCGATAGAGGGATGGCAACCCGCAAAGAAATTCTCGTGCATGGCGGTAGAGAGATGGCAACCCACAATGAAATTTTTGCAACTTCCTAAAACTCAACGAAACCTTGGCAGTTCACTTAGGCATCATAGAAACATCCCAAATCCATAGGAAACTTGTCCCCAAAGTCAAAAAATGAAGGAAAAAGTGAAGCAAGCGAGTAGGGACCAAGTTAGCAGGAGTAAGGAAAAAGCAAAAAAAAGGGGGGGTCCTTTCCTTCAGCGGGGCATGCGTGCAAAATATGCACAACAAATGGAGACTCGGTTGGGGAAATGCTTCAAAGCATTTTGATGACAAACTAGAATCATGAACCCAAAATCTTCAGTTTTGACTCTCACACTAGGAAAAACAAACCAAACACTTGACCAAAGGATCAAAACCACTAGTCAACCCAACCTTCAGTATGTTGAAAATCCAAGTGTCTACAATTGCATTAATTTCCATCCTTAAGTCACTTCAAGAACCCAAGCTTCGTCAAGTTAAGCTACGTACTTTATTCTAACTCCAAAAGCATCTGGGACATTGCCTCGCTGCAAATCAAGAATCTATAGCCCCAACAAGGTTGTTACTGTGATTCTCCTCAACATTACTCTACTACTAGGCAAGTGTCCATATCCCCAATAGAGTTGCTCAAATCCCCTTGAAAAGTTGAATTCTTTTCTTTTTATTTTCAATGTCTGTTTTTTCTTTATTTTGTTTCTTTCCTTTTGATTTTTCTCTTTTTCAAATTTTCATTTCAACCTACAAGCAATGAAGCTCACACTTAGGGTTGAGCATCATAGTGGTACTGAAGCAGAGTTTTAGATTTTCCACTTAACTAGACCTCACAAAGGACCTACAGTGACCTCAAGATTCTTAAAGTATGTGATATATGAGATTTCATAATACATTGGGACTAGATTAAACTAATGGTTCTTATCCTCTTCAAATGAAGCATATAGGTCACTTGATGCTAACAAAATACCTTCACCATCCACTCTAGAGACTTGATTAAATTTTATCGAAGGAATACATAGAATAACCTCAGGAAATATAAAATAGGTTGTTGTGTATGCAAACATGCCCGAAAGCAAGCAAAAGGGACCCCAAGCGAAGAAGCAAAGTAGAAGCAGAAAAAAAGAAAATGAAAGAAAACAAACTGAAAGAAAACACCTAAACTAACCAAAGCGGGAAAGCAAAAGAAAATAGTAAGGAAACTACCCTAAAGCGAACTATCCTACAAAAAACCAACTAACCTAATGAAATCAGGAAAGTGGGACTATATACACGAAACCTACACTACCCTAAAAACAACTATATACAAAGATATTTATAAAGAACCACTTTCAAGCAAGGAAAATTGACATTCATGCATGTTGGATTTCATAATGCATGTACAAGTAGATGGTAAATTGTTATAGTCCTAAGCCATGCAAATTCATCCTCATATTCAAAAAAAAAAAACTTTATAGTGCAGCATCCAGATTCAATAACATCATCAAGAAAAATTAAAAGTTGAGGCAGTTCATGAAGCCTGTGATTGATCCATAAACAAGTCCTTATTCCCTCCTTCCCATATGAAAAATGATAAATGCAGCTACAAGTAGTCATAGGAGAAAGGAAAGATAGAACCAAGATGTTGCCATGTGAAGGTGGCAACGTTTGACAATTGAGAGCAAGCACTATGTCATTGGTCATTGTGTTGGTAGTCTTGGGTGGATGCAATGGATGGGGCAACATCCCTCTTGCATTACAAATCTTCATATCCTAATCAAATTGATCGGGTAGTACACACTGTGAAGAAAAACTTTCAAATGTAGGGAACCTTCTATTTGATCTTGGGCTTGCATAAGGCTGGGAACATGAGACAAAAAACACCTCCTCCAAGCTACCAATAGGACCTGTAACCTCTATCAGCTATTATTTGAGAAGATAGACACTATCATGTTGGTCCTTCGTAATCCATGGTTTCACTTGATTGTTGTCTTCAAACGACAACTTTCTATCCCATCTCGTTTGCCTCGTGTTGATCCTAATTTTTTTATGGTTTATGTCATGAAAACATGACATGGACGAATCTGTCCTAATGCAGCTCTTAGATTGTGTAGGAGGATAAAAAATTGTCAAGGAGGAAAGGCTCCCAATTGTAGCTTGTAGTTGGCAAGGTGTATCTCAATTGTGGGGAACTTCCAAGACCTCGCCTTGGTTTTCTTCTCTTTACAGTTCATGTGGCTCACCATGATGTTCACTTGTTTCCTCTTTTTCACTATCATTGTAGATGGAAAAGGAGTTCCTCTCCCAATCTAGGAGCTCTAATGCTTTGTCATCTAGAGGTTCAGATAGTATGTCCT
Source organism: Sequoia sempervirens (assembly GCA_007258455.2). Taxonomy (NCBI): domain Eukaryota; kingdom Viridiplantae; phylum Streptophyta; class Pinopsida; order Cupressales; family Cupressaceae; genus Sequoia; species Sequoia sempervirens. The sequence goes on along the minus strand of VDFB02172779.1, from coordinate 13,235 downwards.
CATCACCACCACTTTTGAAATGTACTCCTCCTTAGCATTGGCATACCTCTGAAGTATAGCCCCAAATGGAAAGAAGCCACCAATTGATGACACCTCCCCAAGGGGACAAAAATACCATGTGTGATTCCTTTCTATAAATCCCTCATGAGATTGATCATCAATCTTGTATAGATTCTCTTCAAGAGGGAAGGACTCAGAGCAAGGTGAGGTTGAGCGGAGATGGAAGAAGATGATGACGCTCAATTTGTCATTGAAGAATTTCTTAACAATTTAATTTCAGTAGAGAGTGATGTTGTGTATTTGAAAGTTGTAAAGAAACGTCGTGTACACTGGTGGGATGGATGGAAAAAAGAGGAGAATTCAATTGAAGAGGATGAGGATGCTGGGTTAATTTCTTTTCCCACTCTTGATGCAGCTGTGGCATATGTTGGCAAAAATTTTGCAGAGGACACTCTTGACAAACAAAGATGGCCTCACGGGACGAGTTTCAAGCTTATTGCCCCCATTCAGATGTCTTAGGGGCCAGTTGGTTTGAACAAGATGTTGGTTAATGATATTGATGCAGTTGTAGGTGATTGCAAGTTTGGAGAGGTTGAGGGGAGTTTCAATATGTTTGATGTAAGCCTTACTACGGATAAAATCCATTCAGTTGATGATGGTAGTAGAAGGAAGAAGAGGCCTGCGAATAAAGATTGTAGAGCTTTGGATGGAGATTTTTTAACCTGCGGTGTTACGGATTCTCTGTAGATGGTTTGTAAGGAGGTTGCAATAGATAATGTGGGAAGAGCTCCCACAGTTGCAGCAGATGTTCAAACTGAAGAAGACGCTGGGGTTGCCAGAGAGAATGAAAACCCTGATGACCATAAGATTCTTGTGGAGGCAATGGAGGAATCGAATGCAGAGAAACGCAACTCGCTGCATCTCCCACCAAGAATGTCTCATAGCGCGCTTTGTGTAAACTTAGGCAAAGCTAGTAGTCACATGGTGAGCACTCTGTCCCCTTCCAGGAATTACTACAGTGACCGCCTCATTCGCAGCCGATCAGATTCCAATTCTGATGAGTTCGACGGCCATGCAAGGGCCTGTGAGTGGGCAGAGGAGGAAGGGAAGCAGTCTGGGGACTGCATCCTCGACGGTGGCAACGAGTGGTACGAGAACACGGAGTGCCAGGCGCAGCAGGCGGCTCAGAGAGGACAATTGTACTTGGGAATGGGGGTCTCCAGCAGTGAGGAAGGTGAGTGGTACGGGTCGTCGCTCATGCCTAGCGGCAGTCGCGCGGCCTACGATTGTATTCACGACATGGTCACCCAGGTCGCCACTCAGGTCGATGATGGCCCCTGTGTAACCTACGTTGCATCTTCGCAAAGGAGAAAATCCGTTGTTTCTGAAGTGTTTGAGGCTTGGAACGCGGGGTTTAGACTGGAGGAATCAGCGGGTGTTTATTGTACTCCACCTGGTTTTAATGAAGGCAGAAGCTATGAAAAGGAAGCGGTGTTGAGGCCAGATTCTGGGGACCTCGGTGACTTGGACGCACGATCCGAGAGCGATGGCGGTTGATGGGAAGACACTTTCAAAATGACAGAGGTGGAAGCTGCTGTAAAAATTTCTAGTCGACCTGAGGTAAGGAAAGCGGATTCTAAAGAAAATATCAAGAATAATGTCCACACGGATTCAACTATGTCTCCTCTTGAGAAAAACAGATTGTCCAACATCGCAACTATCAGGGTGAGCACGATGGTGAGCATGACTGTGAAGGGAGAAGCGTTGGAGAATTTAGAGAGCAATAATAATGCGGGTTCAAGAGAATTTTCTGGGGCACCAAACACAGAAGATGGAACGACAGCAGAGGAGGATGTATACGTAGATTATGGATATGGATATATCGACGATCATGGCTCTTACAATGCCTGTACCACTGGGGGCTATGGTGGTCCTGGCCGTAGAGGTGCGACTCCAAACTATAGCATGGCCGAAGGGTTAGACTGGGGCCGAAATCCGGGAATGGATTTTAATGTTGAGCCTTGCAATCTTTGGAAGGGGGCCTATCGCTACACATCTCCCCACATCGTGGGCCTTTTGGGGTACTGTTGTGATACCAAGAGAGGCCACAGTAGCAGAGGTTCAGGGCGAACACCTCTGGACTGGGAGACTAGGATGCAGATTGCCTTGGGTGCGGCAAAAGGCGTTTCCCATATCCATGAAGAAGGTGGAGACAAATTCACCCATGGAAACATTAAATTATCTAATATCCTGTTAACTGGTGATTTAGGTGCATGTGTCTCAGATTTCGATCTTGTGCCATTGTTTAGTTCTGCTGCTGCTACAAATCTGATTGCTGATAATAGGGCTCCAGAGGTGGTAGAAACTCACAAGGTAACTCAACAATCTGATGTTTATAGTTTTGGTGTGCTGCTTCTAGAAATGCTAACTAGGAAGGCTCCGAACCTAGCATCTCTTAGTGATGAAGGCATCGATCTCCCACGATGGGTACAGTCTGTAGTGAGGGAAGAATGGGCAGCAGAAGTGTTTGTTGGTTTAGGAGTGCTTGATGATGACCAAGGTGGAAGGAGACTTGAGGATGAGTTTGAGCCAAGCATTTTGGCCGAAAAGTACATGACAGCTAAAGATGATGAAATTCATAAAATAGATGTAGACGGATTTCAGTTGTTTGGAGAGATTACTGGTCCAGCTCCACACAATGAGAAGGGTTTGCTTAGCCGGCTGAATTTGATGGACAAGTCCTTGGAAGTGTTGAGGCTATTTTTTGTGATTGGGCATGAGTCGGCGACCAAGTTTTTAGGAGGACAACTGGAGCTTCGGATTGAGGCACTTGTTGATGTAAGGGCTATTGGATGTCAAGTTTTGGAAGATATAGCAGAAAACTTTAGAGATACATCTGGAGTTTGGTATATATGGCAGGACTGGAGCACTGCTAATAGGTCTGTGATGCAGGAAGACCAAAAGCATCTGAAGAGGGAGCTGCTGATGGCGCAAGATCAAATTATTGCAAAAGAGATGGTTCAAATGCAGCAAATTGTTGATTCCGACTTGCCTTGGAGAAGATTGATTCGCAGTGTATGTGAACAATATTTGGCGAAGTTGAAAACTTTAAGCCTGACTATGATGTGAACATAAGATTGGAAATGCAGGGATGACACAGTGCATGGCTATTCCAGTTGGACTTCACGGGGGAGATTGTTGGGATGTGAATCCCAACGGTCATTCGACCCTTCGTCTCCTCCCAACTCTTCAGTTCACAGCTGAATATGAGTATTAATATATGTGCAGTCCATGCATGATGTATTGTTGTATTGGATATTAACAGAGTTATTCCCTGCTTTAGAGTATCAATGCTTTCAACCTCTTCTTCCTTTTGATTTTCAACATCTATATTGGCTATCCCAACATGTACTACTGCATATTTTTCTGATCCATCTTCTAGATAGCGCCTTTTAACTATTGGTTGTTCTTCTCCCTGATTGGAGGCTTGCTCTTCACTGATAGAGAAAATATTTTCTAATTCCTTTCTAACTAAACTTTCATCAAGGATCCCTACTATCCCAAGGAAATCAACTCCTTTCTCTTAGTTCTCAATCTCAATGTTTGTTGTCCCAACACTTACTTCTATGGAGCTTCTTGGTTCAACTTCAATATTTTGTCCTCCAGATGTTGATAGCTCTCCAACCTCATGGGATGAATCATCTTCATTAGGAGGTGGTTGTCTTAACTTGTTCAAATTGTATGTGGCTTGAGTGATGATTCCTACACATGATGGAAAAGAAAATTTTGAATGAGGTGTGTTATGGAATCTGCACCAACTAGTCATTAGTGCCCCTTCTAATCTTAGTCCATCCTAGGTGCTCAAGTGTTCTTGGATCAACTCCTTGAAGGCCTTGGTTGCCATGTTAATCATTTCCTCTTCTGGTTTTGGTAGAGTTAAGGGTTGGTATATTTCCCAAAAGGGAATTTCTCCTTGGAAAACCATTTCAATTTTTCCCAATAATGTCAAACATTCCAATTCATTGTGTCTATGATTGCCATTGATTCTACATTTTTTTGCCAATACAAATTGTTGCAATGGCTTCCTCAATCTCATATTTAAATTTGTTTGCAACTAAGTGATGTTGATTTTCAAATGATGGTCCATCTTAGCTTAGATGTTGTCTTTTCTTCAAATTTCTAATTTCAAATTTCCATCATATGATGAGATCTTCTCTATCTCAAATTTCTACTTGAAAGTGCTTTTTAGTTTCCAACTTTAGCATTGCAACCTTGTGCTCAACCATTCCCCCCTTCTAGCATCAATTATGTTGATGGGTGTTTTTGCATCTTCTCAACACAATCAGGACACAAGTATGCTACCTTGCTTAAAAGGTAGAAATATGCAAACAAGTTCTAGATTACTACCCCAAGATCTCTTGGGTGTTAGGTCATGACAATGCTTGGAATAGTTCAATTGGTTGATGTGATTTACTAGTAATCACATGGTGGCCTTTATGGTTTACAAAGAATGGGAATTTGGGTCTGCAAATGGAGTTTTGAGGGTGCTAGAAATGACTGAATAGTGGCTGCCCACTCAAAATAGCAATATGAAACTCACCATGTTCATCAAATTTAGCATTGTGGTGATGCTTGGAATCCTACTCTAACAATGAGTTGAAAGAAATAAAAAAATAAAAAGGGTTGAGAGAAACTAATCTAAATCTAAGCTATGAATGAATAGTAATAATGGAGGATGCTATAATAGAAAGACTCCCACAAACTAAGTTTTTCTTGACCAAGAGGACCTACAACTACACAAAAATAGTGCAATCTCCTAAGGTTTGTAGGTTTTCATATTTTACATGCACTTCATGACCATACAATTGAACCAATTTGCAACAATGAAATAAATAAGCCCAAGCTAACTTTACACATTAGTTTTTCATCAACAAATGCCAGAAGTATGGGCAAGAAGTCCATCAAATACTATAACAACAACCATTATCAAAACCATTTAAGAAACTACAAGCTCAAACTAACATGAAAGTTGAATCATGCACGCATATTGAACAAACTAAAAAAACACCCAAATTCATAAAATGCTTCTCTCTATTGTTGCAAAATTCGTTTTACACCAATTCCCCAACACTTACAAATGAGGAGCAAGCCCCCTATTTATAGTTTTCCAAAAGAAGAATGAATGGCCAAGATTAATTTACATTGTGTGGCCCAAAATCAATACAAGTTAGGGTTTCACCTACCCCCAATATTTCACAATTTTAAAATAGACTATTTTGTCCTCTTCCCTATTCTGTCTTGTAGCCTATTTTGTCTTCTAGTGACCCTGGCACAGTAGCAATTTTGTCTTGTAGTGACTGCCTTCCCTGTTGTAGTTGAAATTGCTAAAGGCTACCCTTTGTCCAATGTGTTCACAACATTCTTTCAACTAATCAAATGATTCTTCTTGCAGATTTGTGTTACTAAAAAGAAAACATGCTACTCCTAATCCTAGTGAATGACTCCTAGCAGATCATGATCGTTTGGTGGAAGATAAAAAAACCTCCCCCCTGTTCCTTGTTTCAAATCATTTCTCAACTTGGTATTTCCTAACACAAATTCTTAAGCGAGCTTATTCATTTAGGTAGAACTCCCCTAGATGTCAATATTTAGATAAGCGGCTCCTTTGGTGTTCACAATCACTTTCTAAGCACAACAAAATCTATTCCTTTAGCATGGTTCCATGAATCCTACACACAAGAGGTGTAGTAAGTGCTTTCATAGGTAAATCAAGGAAAATTTTAGTCAAATCCTACAAAACTCAATGTTAGATACATCCATGCATCATTAAAAGATCATAATATTCATCATTATTCCAATTTTTGAGATCATTCAGACCATAAACATAAATGTGGGTGCAGGGGTACAAGTTTCCCCTAGGTCGGAAGTCATTCATAGCAACTAGGAGTAGGATGACATTGAGGCCACGGAGACCCGCAAGTAGCTGCCCATAGCTAAAAGTTCCACATGGTGAACTTGGTGATCAAATTTCATGTGAAGCACTTTAGCACTTGCAGAAATCAATTGTAAGGCACTTGAAGTTACCGGGTTAAACTTGATGCATTTGAGGGTCCGAGGCATGCAAGTGCTATGAGGTGGAAAGGCGTTAAAGCTTAGCCATTAAGTGACAGCGTTCAAGAGACGGTGACCCACATGTGGAGTTTCACAAAGCCACAACTCTTAGCAATTTTGATTTTTTTCAAATTAAGAACATGGAAGATACATTAGAAGGGTGCCTAGACCTATTCCTCAATGATTTCACCCTTTTCAAAAAATGTGAAAATCTAGAATGCAAGAGCTAGAGGTTTTGTTTCCTTAAAAATGACATTGAGCACATAGAAACCTATAGACAACAACGTAGGGACAATGACCTACAATGAAATTCCCATAGAGAGCGACAAAGGGATGGTGGCGTGCAAAGAAATTCTTGCGGACGGCGATGGAGGGACGATGACCCACAAAGAAATTCTTGCAAATGGTGATGTAGGGATGACAACCCACAAAGAAATTCCCATGGATGACGACGAAGGGATGGCAGCCCACAAAGAAATTATCATAGATTATGATGAAGGCCCACAAATAAATTGTTATGGATGGGGATGGAGGTACAATAACCTGTAACGAAATTCCCACAACTTCACAAAACTTATTAAATTTGATATTTTTCAATTTTAGCACGTGTGAGAAAAAGGGTAGAAATAATGCCAAGATATATTTCCTTAAGATTTGACTCATTTTGATAAATGTAGAAATTTGGAATGCAGAAGCTAGAGGGTCCACTTCTCTTTACAATGGCATTGCTCAAGCAGACTTCTGCAGATGAACTTCCATGAGCGAACTTCTGTAGTGAAATTTTTGTAATGTCTAAACACATGGAAAATTTGATGCAAACCCCTTTAGGCATGCAAAGTCACTCATTTATGGGCCCTAGTTGATGAAAACTTGAAGTTTGCACCCTTTTTGGAAATGTGGAGATTTGGAAGGGGGAAGCTAGAGAGTTTGTCACCCTTTACAATGACATTGCACACACAAAAACCTGCACACAGTGACTTGCAAATAAATTCCCTCAGATGGCGATGGAGGGATGGTGATCTGCAAAGAAATTCTTGCAGACAACAATGAAGGTATGGTGGCCTACAAATAAATTCTTGTGCACGGTGGCATAGGGATGGCGACCCATAATGAAATTTTTGCAACTTCCTGAAACTCAATGAAATCTTGGTAGTTCACTTAGGCATCACAAAAACATCCCAAATCCATAGGAAACTTGTCCCCAAAGTCAAAAAATGACAGAAAAAGTGAAGCAAGTGAGTAGGGACCAAGTCAGTAGGAGCAAGGAAAAAGCGGAAGAAAAAGGGGATCCCTTCCTTTGGCAGGGCATGTGTGCAAAATATGCACAACAAAATCTAGGAGGAGAAAATGATACTAAGAATTGAATTCAAGATGGGTCCTAATTATAGTGGGACTCATGCGGCCAAGGTGGCGTATGAGTCCCAGTGGCTCAAAACTAGGGAAGAAACTCCAAGATAGGTCTTGTTTAATGTGAAACTTGAAATCAGGTCCCAAGACCTAGGTGGGACTCATATGCCCAAGCTAGCATATGAGTCCTAGATCTCCAGATCTAGAACACATGGTCCAAAACACTAAATTATGATTGGATATGTGATAAGTGTCAGGATTATCCATGGAAAGATGTAATTAATAAGGCTTTTGGATGCAAAATAGGACCAATTAAAGAATAAATAATCCCAATTAATTAATAAATCCCTTGATTAGTGTTAAAGTGTTAGGATGCACTTTAAAACACCCTAATTATGGCACAATTAGGTTCATTTTATCATTAATTATTCATTCCCAAGTTAAGTGTGAAAAAGGGCTAATTTTTTCTACACTACATTTAGCCCCCACTTTAGTGAGAGGAGGAACTTGCTTCAAACTCACACTAAAGTAGACATTCAGGAGGGGTCCAAGTGTACCAATGTGGGTGGTCTAGGATGAAGAAGATCAAGGGGTGGTCAAGCCCCGACGATCCAAGATCCTATGTCCTACCAACATAAGCACAAAGGGAGACACACAAGGTTTATGGTATGCAGAAAAACAATATACAAAAAAATACAATGTCAAAGACATAAAGATGAAAGAAAAAAGAAAGAAAAGGTGGATCAATCTTTGACTGTTTGTCCCACACATCATGGATCAAATCTAAGCTATTTTTCCAAAAATGCACGCTCATTTTGAGGCAAAAAAACTTCATACTATCTGTTGGGTGAGTATCCAAAAAGGTGATAAAAATATATGCACACGACCAGTATGTGCCCACACACACAAGCAAGTGGCTATGGGAAATTCATGCCTAAGTTTGAATCCCATACATACAACCATACCAAAGCTATACCTCCTGATAACTTTAAGAAGGTGCCACATAACATGAACAAAAGGATTCATGAGGCATGTGAAACTTTGTATGCTTGACACCTATGGACAAACAAGATTGCTCCATAAGCAAGCAAAACTTGTGTTATCCAAGGTGGCCATATAACAGTTATTGTAAATGAAAAATAGTGTAAGGTACATTCAAAGGAGTTTTTCTTAACTCATAAAAGGTATCTTCTTAGGGAACATCATGCCTAATGTCTCCAAGAGAGGACAAGTCAAAGAAATATCATGCTCTTGAAGGATATCAAACCCAATGACATCACCAAGAAAAGGATACATCACAAGAATAAAGAAAATTGCACAATGAAACATGAATGTTGATGTATGCCCCCACTTTAAAGTGGTTGCTAACACCATTTCTCTAAGAAATTTATTTAAAGTAGAAGAAGACATGAGAGGTTATTCAAAAATCCTTTATGCCAAGCCATATGTTTCCAAATAAATCTATGTCATGGAAAGGGGTTGCCCCCAAAATGCAACAACTAAAGGTAACTCAGTACATCACATACAAGCCAACTTAAGGCATGACATCCACATCCCAAGATTGCTCTTATATATACATGGAAGGCAGTCAACTATACATAAGAGACAATGCCAAGTGTCATACGAGGACAAGGCTGCCTAACTCCTTGCCCCTAGTTAGTGCAAGACAAGGATGAGCTGAGATGATTGATGAGAAACATGCTAGAGTGAAGATCAATATCAATTAGAGGAATTAGGTGCCTCAATATAAGGAAGAGAGCCACACTCCTTAAGATGTTGAATTTTATTACTCAAAGCCTTACATTCATTAGTAGAATGACCTTGAACTCTATGATATGCACAAAATGAATTCTTGTAGAAAAATTTCTTTCATGTTCTTAGAGGGAGAGATATCAAATGATCTTGGATGAGTCTCGACAAGATACCCTCTTGATCAATAGTAGAAGATGTTCCTGTGTTTGCACAAGATGTCACACACACACAAAATGATAAGGCCTTAGATGAAAATGAAGATAAAGGTGGTAAACCTAGATCTTTCTTGAAAGAGTATGCTATATACTTCACTTGTTCTCTATCATTTTTCTTCGTGTTTTCAATGTATCCATGTTTAGGAGGGAGTTTTTATCCAAGACCATAAAAATCTTCCAACTCAGATGAAGGGGGTTTATGCTTGTGAGAAGGATTGGCTTCTTCATGAGAATAAAAACCATTTTTAGGTTTGTTAAAGTTATGCATCATCCTCTCATGAGGGATCAGAGTTAAATAGCTCCCATCACAATCATGGGGTAATGTTGTTGACATAGAACCAAGTTGAGCAAATGAAACACAAGGTTTCTTTGGTTTAGATTGTGAGATTTTGTACTCTCCCATAAAGGAGGGCATAAAATCTAATGAACCCCAATTGTCACTAGAGCTTATGTCTAAAAAAATGAATCATTTGTATATGACTCTTTGAACTTTGAGGGTAAGAGTTTGGATTCTTCATGGAAATGAGGTGTAAAATCTAGTGATCCCCAATTATCACTAAAGAGTTGTGTTTTAGGTGAAAGAAAATTAGGATTAACATCAACTTGTATAGGTTCAACTTTTGATTTTGGAATGAAAGTATTAGGGAAGTGGGAAGTGTTATGATCATATGATTTATAGCTTGGTTCATCTGCTTCAACTGTGTAAATCTTGTTATTGTATTCAAATTTCATCTCACGATGAAGAGTAGATGAAACTCCTTTCATACCATGAATCCATGGTCTCCCTAGGAGAAGATTGTATGAAAGATGTCCTAGCATGATATGGATAGGGGTAGGAAACACTGTAGGTCCAACCTCAATATGTAATGTGATCATTCCTAATGGTTGCCTATTAATATTTTCAAAGCCATAAATATTAACATCATTAAGTTGAATAAGATTCTTGTCTGTGACACCAATTTTATCTAGGAGGTCAATGCTACAAAAATTAAGAAATGCTCCATTGTTTATGAGAGTGTGCCTATCTATGGTTTCATTAATGATCACCTTAATCATCAAGGATTCATTTATTTTTGAATATCAAGTAAGGGTAATTCATGTTTAGGGAATGTGATTGCTGACTGTGTTACTTGCATACAAAGGAGGATGCTACATTATTCAATTTCATAGAATATTGGGTCTCCTATTTTATTTGCAACATTTTTCAGAATACCCAATTGTATGTAGGTGATGTTTGAACAAGATGTCATCAGGATATATTAGCGGGGGTCTTTTTAAGGTCTTCAACTAAATTATGTAAAGGTGAATGAGGAGCACTAGACAAAATATGTTTAGGTAATGTTAATGAAGCAGGAGTGGTTTGTGGTTTCCTACATTTTTGAGCAATTTTATCATAACATAGTCATTGTGAAACATTGTTATTATCAAATTGCATTATAGATTTCAAGAGATCACTTATTTTCTTTTTATGTGGTTCACTAATGGGAGGTGACTTAGGAGGCTCACTAAATAAAGGAGATCCAATTTTTGTTTTCATAACCTCAACAAACTTATCCTTGTTTACATTATCACTTAGTGAAGAGGATTCTAATGTCACTTCATCAGATCTTCACATAAGGAAGCCTCATTACTAGTGTTTGAAAGACATGTGTCAATGTTCACATGTTCTTGCATGATGATATCCACCCTAGGAGGATATTTTTTAGGAGAACTACAAACTATATGTTCATGATATTCAAAGGTTTGTTCTTCTAAAATGAATTCATCGTAGGTAAGGGAGTTATCAATGGTTGGATTGTCTTGCTTATCAATGATGGTATTTTCTTTTTCAATAATGTTTTTCCTAGAAGAAGAGACACATAACATTCTCATGACTCTCATTGGTTTGATCTTTTAACACCAAAATATGTTTTGTACAACTAGGAGAGATACTAGGAAAAGGAAAAATGTGATTTTCATGTTTATCTATGATTTCATCCTCTTTCACTAAAAAATTCTCACAATCAAGGGATAAATGGAGACTAGGTAAGGTGATGTTTAGAAATGTGTCTATGATCACATTCTCTTATGCTATAATATCTTCCCAAGGGAGATGAGGAGAAGGAAAAACAAGACTTTCATGATTCTCAATGAGTGCATATTCTTTCACCAAGATACCTTCATCACCAGCAAGAGAGATATCAGGAGAAAAGGAATTACAATTATTACATGATTGTCTATACTTGTATCTTCTTTTATCACATCATTCCCACAAATAGGAGAGATAGGAGGGGGTGTAGATTTAAGGCATGTGCCAACATTTTAACTTTCTTGTGCTAAGAGACTCTCATAACTAGGAAATGTATTGAATGAATGACTAACATACTTATTGATTAATTTTTTCTTTGCAAACTTGGAAAAGATAGATACTAACATTTGTGAAAAGTAATCTATATAAACTCAAAATGGAAAGAGACTTAAAATGAAATGTAAAGACCTATCTAATGAAATGTGTAAATGCAATTTTTAGATTCTAGACAAGGTAATTTGTTTTTGATAAAAGGGGGGATAAACAGGTTTTACAGGGACCCGAAACCATGAAGTAACAATACAGGAAGAGACCAAAACAGAGGTCCAAAAAATAGAAAAACTGCCAGAAAGATAAAAACCAGCATTATCAGGCAGCAATAAAAAGCCTTAAAGAAACTAGAAAAAGACCAGCAAATAGAAAAAGCTAGGCCCGACCATAGCTAATTCATAGAATTCAGGAGCTCGTCCACAACCTCTTCCAAGTCCGCCATTTCCTGGACCCCCTCCATAAAAATCTGAGTCATGTTTGGGGTGGTCAGGGCTTTCCTTTTCGTGCTTGATCTGGTACGTTTAGAGATTCCAGCTTCCTCATCCTGGTCTTTCTCCTGATCAAGATCGACAATCAGAGCTCTCTTCTGGGTTTTCTCCAATCTTTCAGACATTGCCCTGATGATAACAGAGTTATGTCTGGCAATTCTACAGTTTTGCTCAATAATTTTTTTCATAGTATCTTTGATTTTTTCAATATCATTTTTGAATGTGCTGTCCTTTTGAGTAGTGTCCTTCACGTTGTAATTCTTCTCCGCTTCGAGCTAAGTAGACAAGGTAATTTGTTGATTACACTATGCAACAAACTAAAAATGAGATGTTGTAAATAAAAAATTGAAATTAATCCATGCAATAATTAAACCAAATCAACCTAGATCTAATGAAATGAATGAAATAGAAACTCACCAAACTGAAATAGATAGCTAACAACAAACAGAAACATAGAAATGATGCTTTTAATGTTGTAAAAGGTAGTTTTAGGTCTAATCTGGAAATAATTTGCCCATAGGGGCATATGAGTCCTAGTTAGGGTTTTTGAAGGGTTCAAATTCTACAAAAGATGTAATACAAAATTCGTACAAAGTAGGAAAAATAACTTGTACATGGACTAAATCACCCAAAGGGGCGAATGAGTCCCAAATTAGGGTTTTTGCACCAAATTCAACAAATTTTGAGTGAATGTTAGGTTTTGTGGTTTGAATGTTGTCTATACTATGTGCAATTATAGATTTCAGGGGAAATTCAATGATGCAAGATGAGGAAATACAACATATATGCATTTTCACTAATGCAAGATTTAGAATCCCTAAATGAAAATTAACTAATGCAAGACCTAATGCAAAGTTAATGTAAGCTAGATCTAGGACTATGATGCACTCTAAATTGGAAAATAAGGTGTTATAAAAACCAGGTTCACCAAAATGAAATGAAGAAAATAGATTTTCTATTTTTTGGGAGATAAAACTAAAGGGA
>VDFB02172778.1:0-19034 GCA_007258455.2 Sequoia sempervirens | reverse complement strand
ATAGGGGCTATTTTGACAGCTTAGATGCCAAGAGATAAGGAAATAAGGTCTAAAATGCAACCTTGTTAGGTGTTTGATCAATTTAAGCCTCGTGATGCACAATATGGGTTAATATGGGACTATTAGTGATGATGTAAATTTCAAATAGGGCTTGGGACATAAAAATCAATGTGAAAGTGTGTGATTAACACACTTTTACAACACTAAAATGAGGTCCACATAGCCTAGAAGGGCACAAGAACTAAATGTGAATGTGCAAGACACATTGACGACATTAGTTTAACATTAAGTTTATTTCAAAACCTTCTAGATTGATGTAATAATGTTATTAAACACATTTTATAATGTTGAATTAGGGAGAAATGGGTTGATTAAGTCTAGAAAAGTGTGAAAGTCCTTTACAAGACATCGTTAAAAGTATGTTATTTGATTTACAATGGTCCAAGACCTAGTGTGGATGCATAAAATGCCTCAAAAAACTAGATTAATACCTCATTAAGTCCATTTGATCATGAATTAATCCCATGTCAAGCAAAGGGTCCTTTTTTCTATGGCACATTTAGCTCCCACTTTAGTGAGAGGATGAATCATCAAACTCACACTAAAGTAGACATTCAAGAGAGATCCACATCTACAGATGCAGATGAAAAAGAATGAAAAAGATCAAAGAGGTGGTCAAGCCCCCAAGATCCAAGATCCTAACTCAAACCATCAAGATACAGAATCATGCAATGGAAAGATAGATAAAGATGAAAATAAAAAGATGGATCAAGCTTCGATTGTTTGTCCAGCTAGTTGTGGATCTGATCTAGGCTTGCTTGTGTGGAAAAGAGAATGCATACTCACTCTAGGGCGACAGAACTCATGACGGTTCGTCGGGTGAGAAGGCCCAAATGTACACACTTTGGGGCCATGAAACTTCTGGCTATCCATGGGGTGAGAAAGCCCAAAAAAGGTAAGATACATATATGCTAGTTGGTATGCACTCACAAAACAAGTGGGTGGCTATGGGGAAAAGTCATTCGGCTTAGATGGATTCCTTTCAACCATATCAAAGTTATACCTCTAATAACTTTAATAAGGTTACAAAGGAAAATGATTTCGTGAAAGACTCATGAGGTGCTAAACCGTGATGCTTCTTGACACTCATAGACAATAAGCAAAGATAGTGTAAGGATTTGTTCAAAGGAATATTGCTTTGTTTGTGCAAGGTCTCATCTTAGGGGACATTGTGCTTAATATGTCCAAGCTTGAGGATGTGGCAAAAGAAGTATCATGCTCTTGGAGGGAATGAAGCTTACTAACCCCACCAAGAAAAGAACGTATCGCAAGAAGAAATAAATCACGCAATGAAATGCAAGTGGTGATGTATGCCCCCCACTTTAAAGCAGTTGCGAGCACCCGTACTATGAGCAATTGATTTAAAGTAGAAGAAGAGGACATGAGAGCCATTCTGAAAGCCGCATGCCGTCATCATATATGTTTTGATAAGCCACGCCATGAAAGGGAAGTATGTCACATGTGAGCCAACTTAAGGCACATCATCCATGTCTCAAGCTTGCTCTTATATGTTAATGAAATGTTAACAATTGGCCAAAGGAGGCAACGAAAAGTGACATACAAGGATAAGGGCTATCGAACTCCTTACCCCCATTTAGTGTAGGACAAAGGTGAGCCGAAATTGTTGATGAGATGTATACTAGAGTGAAAATCAATAGAAACTAGAGGAATGAGGTGCCTCCATATAGGGAAGCATACCAAACTCCTGAAAATGTTGTATTTTACGACTCAAAGCATGATATTCATTAGTGGTGACCATGAACTCTATGATATGCACAAAATGAAGCCTATGGAATAAAATTTCGCCTAGAGGAGAGAGGATCAAGTAATCTTGGAGGAGTCTCTCGACAAGATATCCCCCTTGATCAATGGAAGAAGGGGTCTTAGAAGTTAGCATTCATGATGGTGATTTCAAGTTTGGTACGCTCTTCTACTTTGTTCTCTCATGATGATTATCATTTGATTCAGGACTTGGAGACTTGTTACGTTTTAGAGATAGTGGGTATCAGAATGGGACAACGAGAAGTGATAGGTATTGGCTTTCCAACAGTGTGGTTGCATCAGATTCACCATTGTAGTTTTGGGATTGAGATAATTCAGCAAGTTGCGCTAGTGTTGGTGTTACAGAGGCTGTTTGGTGATTGCAGGGACATTACACAAATCTACCCTTGGGATCCGGGTGCACTTGTGTTTTACTTTGCTTCTGAGATTGCTTAGGGACAAGCAATTTTAGGGAGGGTGGACTGTAATGTCCCCTTTTTTGGATGATATCGTTTATGTTTGGATTAGCCTATTATTGGCCCTCGTAGGCTAAGACTAGCAGCTAAAGGGTCCCAGTTGGTAGCGCAGAGGCTTATTCCCATTCTGGAGGTTGGAAGTGTTCAGGATTGCTCTTCATTTGGTTCAGTTTGGCACACTTACTATTTATAGTAAGTCATCATTTCAGGAAAGTCATGGTTTCTATTTATAGCAGGGCACCTGGATAGGCTATGATTGCAGTGTCGATCCCTTGCACAACTAGTTTGATCAAATAATGAGGAATTTACTATTTATAGTAAATTAGTGGTTGTTAGAGAGGAACCCTTACTATTTTTAGTAAGGCAGTTGGATGCATAGTGGGAACAATGGTTGACCTCCGAGTTCAGACGGGACAAAGAGATAATGAGTAATTAATGAGATATTAAAATTATAATGGCACTTAATTGCTAATAATTATATTATAAAGTTATTATTTAACTTTATAAAATGTCATTAAGAGTGGGGCCATTGTAGCATTAAATGACTTTATGATATGTTGGCATAAGGGGGGGTGTTAAAATGTATTTAAGACATTTTCATAAAGTGACTTTATAAATTGACAATATAAAGTCACTTTAATTCATAAAGCTCTCCAGCTTGTTTGAGAAGCTACTTCATAAAGAGGAATTAAAAAGTAAAGAATGTTTTATCCCACATTGCGAAAAGTACAAGCATTCACCGACTTAAAAAGCTATATAAGCAAGGCTATCCTTTCATTTGAGATGTGTTATGAGAATATGATATTGAAGCTATTTCTCCAGGGTTGCTGGAAATCAGTGACTAGGTTGTTTTGAGGACGAAACCCCTTAGAACCAAGGAGGTTTGGACGGAAACCCATTCCTTCAAGATTGGTGGATTCAAACGGAGTTCACATCTGAGTTTATTGGTGAGTTTTGAAATCAATGAAGTGGTCGTGAACAGTGTTGCAGCTACAGTGATCGTGAACAGTACCCGCGTGAACAGTGTCGTTGCTACAGTGATCATGAATAGTAACACATGAATAGTGAAATGCTACAGTGCACGGGAATAGTGTTTGGTACAGTATTTGTGCATATTGGTGAAGATATTTGCAAGTATTGAAGGGTTTCATTGAAGAATATTAAAGATTTTCATCTGCTGTTATAGCTTGTTGCTGTGTGTACAAATCTGGGCATGTTTGTGAAGAATTCTACAAGTTTGAGCAGATTTGAAGGGGTCTTTATTGCTGCACCACATTACTTCATTAGCTGCTGTCAAAACAGTGATTTCTGGGCAGAATTGAAGGCATTAACAGGGCCGTACAAGTTCATTAATGGCAGCCACACTACCATTTGCAGCTGGCGTGTGGATAAGGGAGTAGATTGCCTAGCTTTCGGTGGAGTCTTCAACACCTGTCAAGGCGTCCAGGTAGCTGCTGTTGATAGCAACCATATATAGGGGGAAGATCGAAGAACCTTCCTTGCAGCAAAACGATTAAGTACAGGTTCTTCTTCATTACTGTTATATAAGTTTCTGAATTGATATATCATTAAGTTATCATTTGGATGCAAGAGAAACAATGTAAAGACTTCTATTATAAATTGTTGTTAATGAAAATCAGTTTGTTGTACTTGGAAATTATCTTGCATTTTTTGTATGCCTTTACTCTTACCTGGCAAGTATTATGAAAATTACAAAACAAACATTGGTTGTAACCCCGACATTATATAAGCAAAGGCAGAAAATTGGTTTGGTTAGAGTCCACCAGGTGTGGGTTTCTTAAGCGTAATTCATAAAATATATACTTGAATACACATAAGTCACAAAGTATACACTTGAATACACATAGATCATAAAGTATACACTTGAATACACATAAGTTACAAAGTACATACTTGAATATATGTAAGTCACAAAGTACACTCATGGACACACATAAGTCACAAAGTATGTACTTGAAGACATGTAGGTCACAAATTATACACTTGAATACATGTAAGTCACAAAGTACATACTTGAATATATGCAAGTTACAAAGTACACTCATGGATACATGTAAGTCACAAAGTACACACTTGAATACACGTAGGCTATGAAGTATATATACAAATACATGTAAGTTAGAAAGTATTCACATGAGTAATTAAGTCACAAAGTATACACATGGAAGCCATATGCATATACAAATGCATTATTGGCCTACTTAAGAAAAAGGTTGAATAGTTAATATAATTGATTGGAAATTAAAGTAGGTATGTCCTGTAGGCTAGCACAAGCCTACTCTAATACCAATTATAATTCTCCTAATTGGGAATACCCTAAATTTTCCCTAATTCCTTATTTAAAAGAAAAATGGGTTAGAGAATACCTTTCACCTGATTGAGGCCCTGCACCTAGATTAGAAACTATTTACAACAATCACACTAATCAGTAGACTATAACCATTTACTACAATAATACTAATTAGCATATTATCATAATTAAATTTTAGTAAATTCATGGTTGAATTATTCATTCAATCACAAAGAATTTTAATATCTTTGGAGGGATCAACCATGGGAGAGTATGAGAGAACCTGACAATTGGGTGTCTCAGATCCTCTACCCTAGGCCCAAGAGTTGATATACCATTTCTCTTGGCCCCATGTGGCCCATTCCATCCATATGAAGTGGTCTACCTAGTGAGGTGTCCCCTTTCCATTATCCCCTCATCTTGCTAGCCATTTCCCTCTCTCTATTATTTGACCTTGTGTGTTGATTCACTGTGATGAAGAGGTGAGATTACAAAGGGTGCCATGGAATTCCCATCTCTCCTGAGTCCAACGCACAATACCCTCTATAACCCCTTGGCCTCCTTGGGACTTCCTAGTCCCCATCTCGTGACTACTTGGTCTCCCATATTGATGTGGCATACCTAGGATAGTACCTCATCACCATACTCCTCTTGTAATCTCAATCTCCTCTATCATGGATAAAATATTCAAGGTATACAACAAAAAAATATTAATCATATTTACCGATGTAAGGAAGAGTTCATAACAAAAATGAATCATTAGTACCTTAAACATCTTACTAAACAGTAAAAATCACTTATATTAAATTGTACTAAAATTACACTATTCTAAATCAGATTTCATACCACACCGCAATAACTAGATGAACTACTAAGTAGTAATATTTTATAGATTTCAAATCTGAATCCTTCGATACCTAGATGGAATACTTTCCTGAAGCTGATCAAGTTGTCTTTCATATTTTGAAGATATTTCTTAAAGAGAAACAAATAGAATATTCAAGTGAATTATTACGAATAAGGATTAATAATTGTTGCAAGCATCATTATTACAAAATTGTGTATAATATATATCTATATATTTTTTATATAAAGATATTTAATATACAAATATTACCTTTTGCATGAATATATATATATATATAGATTTATAATTATATTGAAACTTACCTCCGAAATATATTTCTAATAATATTTAAATCCAATAGATCTTTCCAAATTGTTGCATTATCTAGATACTCCATTCATTTTCCTATTTTCTTGTATTCCTTCCTTGTTGTAGGTTCCTCATTTAGATCTATATATTTTATCTTTTAAATCTGCATATTATATCTTTGCTCTTAAATCCAATTATATTTATTATTTAAACTTCCCTCATGTATATGTGATTTTTTTATCATAACCTATGACGATATATGTTGTTATAACCAATCATATTTCTTCTTATTGTTCTTATTTCCATGTTGTACTTTGTTGCAAAAATTTCTTCCAGTGTTGATGGTGATTAGTAATTTAACAATCAAAAGATATTTTTTGATGGTTCGATGCCCCCCAACTCTTGGAATATGTTCTCCTTTACTATCCTTGTATCTCCACAAAGAGACATATCTATTTGAAAGGAGGTAATCTTGAATGGGCATGACTTTTGGTTTGACTACTGCCTTTAACTAGTTTAGGTTTGATCATTTCCTTTAATTAGTTTTGGTTTGACTGCCACCTGCCTAATTCTATTTGATGTTTATAATGTTTTGTTTCCTTCATTAAATACTCATTGTTTCCCATAATAATTTCATTTCTTTGCTTTTATCATTAATATTTGACAACTTTAATTGTTGTCTTTAGAAGGAATATATTATATATTTCCTTATTGTAATATATTTATTTTGTATTTTGTATCAATTTATATATATATTATTAATATATATAATATTAAATTATTATTTTAATAATATTAAATTGTTAATATTTATATTTATCTTCTTAATATGTATTGTATTTCTAATGACATAAATTGTACTCCCTTCTTGGAGATATAGCAATTTATCATTTAATTTGGACCTATTTTAGTACCCTTGCACTAATTACCCTTTAATCCATCATTAATAAACCCCAAAAAATCTAGGATGGGACTCATACGCCACCTTTGGTGTATGAGTCCCCCTAGGTGGGACCCATACATGAGAGGTGGTGTATGAGTCCCCTTAGGTGGGAACCATATGCCATAGGTAGTGTATGAGTCCCATTTGGGGATTTTTTAGGGTTTGAGAGGGAAATTCAACTTTTCAATTCAATTTTTTGGTCAATGTCAGCTTTTGAGATCTAAATAATGGAAAATTAGGTGTAAATTCCTATATCAATAAGATTCTAAGTCATTATTTCATCTAATCAAGCATTTTTATAGCAATTGCAAAATCCAAGCATTCAAGAGTCTTCAAGCATTCTTTCACAAGTGTATTCAAGTTTCAGAGGCAATTAGAGTTGAAGTCTTGGAGAAGCATTAAAGTATTTTTGTAGGTATCCAAGATCACTTTCATCCAAGATCTAGAATTTTCAAGGGTTGATTATGGTTTCCTATGGTGAATCATGATGGATTCTAGGTTGGGGAAATGCAACTAGCCATCAAGCCAAGCCTACTGACTTGTTTCTTGAACACTAGGGGAATGAGTGCTTTATAACCTAGGTCATAAAACACCATCTTTTTCTCCTAAGGTTGTTCAAATATTCCATAGGGTCCCAAATTGGATTGACTATCAACCTCAAAGGTGAGTCAATTCTCAACAAGGATGGACTAGGGGAGGGGTTCTTTAGGTTTAGAAGGCTTCACCACCAAGCGAAAACTTGGAAAATAAAAGTAAACATACAACTCACAAAACCTAATAATGCAAGCTAAATGAAGGACTCAAACGATGAAGTTAAGCAATAGGAAGTTATGATGTATGTACTTGGGAAGTCTAGAAATGTGATGGGGATTCCAGAAATGCAAAGAAGCTGTCAAAATTTTCTATGGAAGACTAAGATGCCCTTATTATCTTATTAGTCATGTTGTTGTTTTTTGAGGAAGATGCAAAATCTTTGGATGCTAGAATCGAATCTAGAAGAATTTTTGAAAAATACCCTTGGGAGGACTAAGATTCCCTTGCTACCATATTAGTCTCAATCTAAATTTCTAAAATCTCTGAATGTGATCTTGAGGAATGATGTATGCACTTTCTTCTTCTTAGACCTCAGGTCCTGAAACTTCTAGATTTGGCCTGCAGGTAAACTTTCCATGAAGATGACAACTTTGCAATGCAACTTTTCACTTCAAATGATCTTCAAGTCTTCAACCTAAATCTGAAATCACAAACACACAAGAGAGGAAAAACATTGATTGTTAGTAAGTGGGGGTTTGCCTTGGTCAAACCCCTTGCTGGTAATTAAACCTTGAAATGAAATGAAATAAAGGAGTGAAATGATCAATGAACAAAGTGTTATGCTGCAACTCACCAAACCCTTATTGTGAAATTTTCAAACATGTGTGAGATGGATAGCTTGAATGTAGATCTTGTCTTGCTTGAATACTTGATAGATCTTGACATGAATTTCTTGCTTGAATTGAAACCCTACATCACAAATGTTAGCTAAAAAAATGGATTATGCAAGAAGATCTTTGATATGATGCTTGAATATTGATGAAGGCTCAAAATTCTTGATTACTTGCTCTTGAATGCTCTTGTGGACTCAATTATTCTATTAGGAATGCTCTAAAAAATTCTTGTATGAAAATGAATGAAGGAACCTTGTATTTATACTTATCCATGCTTAATATCCCAAAATTACACCACAACAAGCTGACATATGAATTCATTAATTAGAGGAGGCTAAATCCCACCAAGATTTAAAATTGAATCCTAAAAATAAGCCAAGGAGGGCTAAGACACCCTAGGTGGCATCTTAGTCCCAAGGCTTGAAACTCGGGGCATAGACTCCAAAAAGGGATCTATTTAGGTGCTTTCAAAATTAGGGTCCCAAGACCTATGGAGGAAAAAAATTCCCTAGGTGGCATCTTAGTCCTAGTCCAAAAATCAGGGACACACAGACAAAATCATTAAATTATCATTTATCTATTGATATTTTTTCAGGATTACCCAAAAAAAGATGTAGTTTATTAGGCTTGTGGATGCAAAATAGGAACAATTAAGACATAAATAGGGATAAATAAAAAAATATGGGCCCAAACAAGTGTGAAAATGAAAGGGTATGCATTTTCCTACTCTACATTTATCCCCCACTTTAGTGAGAGGAGGAACTTGCTTCAAACTCACACTAAAGTAGCCAACCATGCAATCATGAGGGGTTCAAATGTATGAATGCTAGTAAGATAGGATGAGAATAACTAAGAGGGTGGCCAAGCCCCCAGGATCAAGATACTATGACACACCAACATAGGCACAAAGGAACGAATTTGTGGATGATATATGAAGCCATAACTAGATCACAAGCATACATTTTCAAAGATAGGAAAAGGAAAAAAGGAAAAAAAAAAAAAAAATGCAGCGGATCAAGCTTTGACTAGTCGTCCAATGTGCTATGGACTAGGTCGAGGCTATTTTTCTAAAAAGGTTTACAAGTGGAAGACGCTATCCACTACGCAAAAAAAATACATGCTCACAAAGGCTAGTGAACTAAATTGTTCACTAGGTGAGCCCCAAGGAACTATATTAAAGTCACACCTCCATGACTTTAACAAGGTACAAAAGATGCACAATCACAAGGGCTAGTGAAGCTAGTTGTTCACTAGGTGAGCCCCGAGGAACCATATCAAAGCCATACCTCCATGACTTTAATAAGGTAGAAAAATGCAACATAATAAGAAATAGGGATGTTCGAAGGGATTTTTCTTAGTTCGTGCAAGGTCTCAATCTTAGGAAAAATTGTGCTTAATGTCTCCAAGAGAGGACAAGTCAAATAAATATCACACTCTCAGAGGAAATCAAGCACATTGAAACCACCAATAAAAGGACACATCGTAAGAAAAATGAAAATCACACAATGAAAAATAAGTGTCAATGTATGCCCCCACTTTAAAGTGGTTGCTAACACCATTATTGTGAGAAATTTCTTTAAAGTAGAAGAAGACATGAGAGCTTACTTAGAAATCCCTATTCCAAGTCATATGTTTTCGATAAGCTATGTCATGTATAAGTATGTCACACACAAGTCAACTTAAGGCATGTCGTCCACATCCCAAGCTTTCTCTTATATATACATGAAAGATGGTCAACTATCCAAAAGAGACAATGACAAGTGGCATAAGAGGACAAGGCCACCTAACCCCTTGCCCCCACTTAGTGCAAGACAAGGGTGAGCTGAAATGATTGATGAGAAACATGCTAGAGTGAAAATCAGTATCAATTAGAGGAATTAGGTGCCCCCACATAAGAAAGAGAACCAAACTCCTTAAGATGTTGGATTTTATTACTCAAGTCTCTACATTAATTAGTAGCATGGCCATGAACTCTATGATATGCACAAAATAAATTCTTGTGATAAAATTTCTTTCGTGTTCTTGGAGGGAGGGATATCAAACGATCTCGAAGGATTCTCAACAAGATACCTTCTTGATCAATAGTAGAATATTTTCCTTTATTTTGTGACAAAGATATCTCATGTTTAGTATAAGATGTCATACCTACACAAGAATCTTTAGATTACAATATTTTGTACTCTCCTTTACAAGAGGGTGTAAAATATATCAAATTTGAATCATAAGTGTTTAGTGTGATGGCATTAACATTAAGATAATATTTCTTTTTTTCTTTCATTTCTTGCAACTTAAGATAACAATCAATCCCACTAGTCTCTATCAGTTTAGGATGAACTACACTTAAAGTCAACTTAGAGGAATCTTTTGTTAGAGTGTTCATATCAAGTGAAGGCTTGTTTATTTCTATCCAAGGACAATAACCAAGACCATTGGTTTTTTCTTGAATTTTAGGCTATATAGGGACACAAATACCTTGTTCTCTAGCACCACATCCATTTCTACTATATCCAAGTTGTTTCATAAGTTCATAACCTTTTCCATAAATATTTTTCATTTCTTTAGGATTCTGAGGTTGTTGATAGTCAATTTCATCAAAGTTTGTTGTGTATGTTATCCTTTCTTCTAAAGTGGTTGAGGTGGATTCTTTCGAAGGGTTTTCTTTTTCCTTTCCCTTTTTAGAGTCTTTTTTTATGATCTTGTGTTCTCCCATTAATGTTGGTGTGAAATCTAAGGAACCCCAATCATCTTCTAATAGATTTGTGACTTCTTCAATGTGTTTTTCTTTGTCATTTGGTTGCATAGGTTCTACTTGTGTAGTTGGTGTTAATGTTTTCAAGGGGTTCTCTTTGTTTTTCTCAAGATGTAAGACACTATAAGCATCATGATCATTATCAAGTGTTTACACTTTTTTGTTGTAGACATACTTCATTTTATGAGGAAGAGTAGAAGGTACCCCATTCATTGCATGAATCCATGATCTGTCTAAAGGAATATTATATGAAAGATCATGAGGAATAACATGGATTTGTGTTTCTAATGTGGCCTTTCCAACTATCATAGGTAATGTGATTACACCAAGCAATTATTTTTGCATGTTATCAAAACCATTAATAGATAAAGAAGCAGGTAAGGCGGGTAGGATTTTTGATTTATCAACACCAAGCTTATCTAAAAGGTTTACACTACACACATTTAAGGAAGAGTCATTTTCAACAAGGGTTCATTTTATCCCTATTGTATTGTATTGAGCTATGATCATTAAACCATCATTTTTTTTTCACTTCCAAAGGAGGGAGCTCACTTTGGTGGAAAACAATGTCAACATTTATTCCTTGAATTGTGGTTTCTATGTCATTCAGTTGCACATGAGAAGGGATAGGAACTTGTTGTAAGGTAGTTTGAGGCATAGTGTGATAGGTGAATTTTGAATCAAGTCCCAAAGGGGTATCTTTGTGGGAGTGTTCTTAAGTTGTTCAATAAGATCATACTCCTTTCCACTTTGTGAAGGAAAATGAGGGGAACCTAGTAAGATAGGATTCTAGGCAATGGTAGGGATGTTAAAGGTGTTTTTCTTGATTACAGATTGTTCATAGTGTTATATGTATGAGAAATGGTATTCTAACTCGGTTGTTGTGAAACATTGTTCTTAGGTGGTTCGAGGATAAGGATGGATTTTTTTTTGAACTTGTCATTTTTGAGAGGGTGGATAAATGATAAGTTTAGAGTCATGATAGTACTCCAAAGGGTATCTAATGTGCATAACCTTGGAATACTTATCATTATTTTCATGATCCCTTAGTGAAGAGGAGTCTAATGTTACTTCATCATCTTCATCTAAGGAATTACTATTGTCAACTTTCTCATTGTCTTCCACCATGATATCTTCCCTAGTAGGAGAGTTTTTAGGAGAACTACTTGAACCAAATGTTCTTGACCTTCAAGGATTGGTTCTTCCAAAATGACTTCATTGCATGTAATGGAGTTATTAATGGTTGAATTTTAGACTATTCATCAATTATGTTGTTGTCTTGTTCCATAATGTTTTCCTCACGACATTCATTGGTTGTATTTTCTAACACCAAGGCATCTTCCTCACAACTAGGAGAGATACTAGAAGAAAAACAAATATGATTTTCATGATGATTTATGGTTTCATTCATTTGTTCCCTAATTTATTCCAAAATGGGATAGGTAGGGGAAGGATCATAAAGAGGTTCATCAATGTCTTTCCCACTAAGAGAGGTAGAAGGAGAGAAACAACTAAGACTCTCAAAAATCTCATTGATTGGTTCTTATAACACCATTGAAATATCTTCATCACCAATAGAAGAGATATTAGGAGAAGAATGAATATGATCATTAGGATTGTCCAAGCTTGTACTCTCTTTCACTAAAACACTCACATAAGGAGGGGATATGAAATTTTTAGTAGCGTTCCTAGAAAGGTAAGGTACTAGCATTTTTTGACCAAAATGAATAGCACTTTTAACTATTTCATGCAATGCTTTAATAATGTAAACAATATGTCAGGGATGCAAACAATTGTATCAATGTATGCTAACTTTAGAATGCAAACAATGTGTATCAGAATGAAAACTACTTTTATTAAACTCGTACAAATTTTTATGAATGTAAACATTGTGTATGAAAAGTGAAATAGTTTTATCCACAGTATACAAAGTTCCAATGTGAGCATTTTTAGATTTTTAGACCTAAAACAAGAAGGAAATTTTCTAATAGCACTATGCAATGATAGACTAAAAATGGAGATGTTCTAAATGCCATTGTGAGATATTGACAATGCAGGTGAAAGAGAAGAAAAATTAAGCTAGATTCACTAATTTTGATGAAACAATAAATTCCGAAAATAAAACAAGAAAGTAACAAATAGAAGCACAAAGAAGCAGATTTAAACCCTAAAAACTATAACTTCAAACTCCACAGGGACTAAGGCACCAACAAGGACATCTTGGTCTTGCTGCTGAAATTTGAAGGTTCCAGAAACTAGAACATAATGCAATCAACTCAGACAAGATTCTAAGGCAAAAACCTAGAGAGGGACTAAGATGCCAGTAAGGGAATTTTAGTCCCAGTTAGGATTTTTTTTCATAAAGACAACAAAATTTGGATTGATTACAGTGTTCCTAGGTTGCCTACCTAGGGACCTAATGTTTAGAAACAAAAAACTGTGCAAATGAATGCAAGAAAAAATGGCTAATAACAAGCAATTGGATGCAAAGTTGAATGCAATTTTTTCAATTTTGAATGCAATAACAATGTCTCTAAATGCAATTAGGATGATTAACAATGTTATTTTTAGTTTTTCAATGAGATAAGAAAAAATGCAATCTATATGCACTTTCACTAAACCTAATAATGCAATCTAAATGAAGGATGTAAATGATGAAGTTAAGCAATAGGAAGTTATGATGTATGTACTTGAGAATTCTGGAAATGTGATGAGGATTCTAGAAATGCAAAGAAGTTGTCAAAATACGTTATAGAGGACTAAGATGCCATTGCTACATAATCTTAGTCTCAATCTGAATTTTTGAAATCTCTGAATGTGGTCCTAAGGCTTGATTTCTGCACTTATTTTTCTTAGATCTCAGGTCTTGAAACTTCCAGATTTGGCCTGTAGGTCAGTTTCCATGAAGATGACAGCTTTGCAATGTAACTTTGCAAATTTTCACTTCAAATGATCTTCAAGTCTTTAACCTAAATCCGCAATCACAAACACACAAGGGAGAAAAAACTTGTTGACTATTAGTACTTAAGTGGGGGTTTGCCTTGGTCAAACCCCTTGTTGGTAATTAAACGTTGCAATGTAATGAAGTGGAGGAGTTAAACAGTGAATGAACAAAGTGCTATGTTGCAACTTACCAAACCCTTGTTGTGGAATATACAAACTTGTGTGAGATGGCTAGCTTGAATGTAGATCTTGACAAGTCCTTGAATACATGATAGATCTTGTCTTGAATTGCTTGCTTGAATCAAAACCCTACATCACAAATGTTAGCTCAAAAACACACATGATGCAAGAAGATCTTTGATATGATGCTTGAATCTTGATGAAGGCTCCAAATGCCTGATGACTTATTATTGAATGGTCTTCTGAATTCAATTATGCTATTAGGAATGCTCTCTCAAAAGAATTGTATGAAAATGAATGAAGGAACCTTGTATTTATACGTATCCATGCTTATCCTGAAATTATACCACAACAAGCCGACATATGAATTCATTAATTAAAGGAGGCTAAATCTCACCAAGATTTGAAATTGAATCTCAAAAATAAGCCAAGGAGGATTAAGATTTCCTAGGTGGCATCTTAGTCCCAAGGCTTGAAACTCGGGGCACAGACTACAAAAAGGGACCTATTTAGGTGCTTTCAAAATCAAGGTCCCAAGGCATATGGAGGACAAAGATGCCCTAGGTGTCATCTTAGTCCTAGTTCAAAAATTAGGGACATAGAAAAAATGATTAAATTATCATTTATCCGTTGATGTTTGTCAGGATTGGCCAGAAAAAGATGTAGTTTATTAGGATTTTGGATGCAAAATATGACCAATTAAGAAATAAATAGGGATAAATAAAGCAAGGTGGGCCCAAACAAGTGTGAAAATGCAAGGGTATGCATTTTCCTACACTACATTTCCTAAGTGATTTCATCCTCCATTATCATTCTACTTTCATCCTAAGGAAGGTACATGCATCATCATGGCTTATTAGAGTGATTTGACATCTCTCAAAATGATTCATTACATCCAAGCTTCGTTCATGCATCTCATTCTTGCTTAATAGAATAGGGTTGCATTGCATATTTGATTTACTAATCTTAGATGCACTTAAGGTTAGGGCTTACATTCCTATTTGCATTCATGATTCATTGTTTCTATCAAGGTTTAATTACCAAACTAGGGGTTTGACTGAGGCAAACCCCCCATAAGAAAATAAAGTCTATATTATGTTTTGTAGGCCTTTTCATAGGTTTGGATTTGGAAATCATTTTGAAAGGAAAGAGTAGAGATTGGAGCATAGATCGCAACTTTGAATTCCCAAAAAAATGAAATGCCCGACTAATATGCCAAAAGTGGTGTATGAGTCCCACTACATGATTTTTTTCATATTTTAACAGATCCTAACTCTACATTGCTAGAAATGTGTTCTAAACCAGAAACCCAGATCTAGGACTGATACTTCCAGACTGGAATATGAGTTCCAGTGTGCCAAAATTTTAGTATTTTTAGCATTTCAAAACTCAATTAGTCTTCTTCAGGTTTCTAGGTGCACACATTCCATCTTGTAGTTCTATGTTCTATTTCACATGCTTTTCTAGGCCATTTAGTGAAAGATTGCATTACATATGATTTAAGCATTTGGACTTTCATTTCATTTCTCTTTTCAATTACTATCTTGTTGGTGAATCCCTCATTAGTTTACAATCAGACCCTAGGACAACCCTATTGCAATATCTCTTTCTCCTTCGCATACTTTAGATTGAGATCTATAGGGTTTCCCTTAAATGAAATGATTGGGAGATGTGTTTGCTCTATGTTCTAAGTCATTAGAAAGCAATCCATTTTTTTTATTTCATTTTGGCGAACCTACAAATTTAGGAAATCATAATTTTGATTTGTAGTGCATCATCCTAGATCTTGCTTGCATTAACATTGCCTTAGGGTTTTCATCAATTAATTGGCATTCTAGGGTTTCTAAATTTTGCATTAGTGAAAGTGCATATAGGTTACATTTTTGCATCTTAAATCATTAAAAATCATATTAAAACTGCATTTTCACTTACGTTACAAATAGAATTTTGAAAACAACAACTGACAGGTAATGAAAACATGAGCCTATAAAGTTATTAATGGCCTAGACAAAAATTGTATGCCCATGCAGAATTTGACTATATAATTTTTTTTCCCAATAATAATTTTTAAACTTGCAATATAATATGCCACCTCAAAAAAAAATCTACAAAGGGGGGTTATTTTATCTCGTCAACTATACGGATCTGTACAGTACAAATATCCATCTAAACAACAAAAAAACTGTGATACCTCCAAATAAAAGTGTTAAATTTCAACGATTTGGCAGATATTTCGTGGGTTTTTTGGATCTCTTGAATCCAATGGCAGGGTCAAATCTAAACCAATGTGATTCAAAAATTAGCTACCTCCTAGATGATGACAACTAGCCGATAATGCAAACCCTCAAACCTACAATAAAAATCTCCTCATCTCAACTCTCCAATATGATATGGACTTTGCATGGTGCTTGCTCTGATACCATATTGGAAATATTGATGAACAATGAACCCAATTGAAGTTGCACACTCTTCAAAGGATCAAACCATGAAATACACCATCCATAATAAAGTATTGCAACACGAGTAAGAAGATAGATTATTGATCAAATAATGATCTATGATTATATCTAATTTATCTAGAATATGTTACAAATGTACAAGCACCTTATATATAGGCAAGGTGAGAGGAGGTAGGATAACTACCTAGCTACAAATATTAAATGAATGCAATTAAATGCATGAGACAATTATTAAATGCCTAGATAACTAATATTAAATAATGATACATTGACCCATTATAACTAATATCTAGAAATGATAACTAGGACTAACTCAAATCCTAAGTAAACTTGTTAATGGGAATAGGTCCTCACTAATAACTAGTTAATAAATAACCCAATTCACACCAATACTAACATCCCAAAAACCTAAAACAAATTGAAGTAACATGAGACAACATAAGAAAAAAATAGAATCTAAAATTTAACATAAGATATGGCTATTTATAATATATTACATCAATAATGAACAATTGTAGGACTAGCCATTTTTATACTCTAAATTTTAACATATGTTGTAGTTGTTTGGGACATATTACATCCTCCTTGTGTAGTTGTAGGATTTTCCATTTAATCTTGTCCAAGTGATTGCTTATTTTTACGTTTTCTTTGGGAACTCCTTGTAGTTATGAACATAGAAAAATAGTTTGAAAAATAATTTCACAGTAAAACATTAACATTTACATTTCCAAATGTGGTTTCAAAAATAACCATATATCTAATTTTCCATATATTAAACAAAACAATCTGCTTCATAGAATTAGCAACAATATTATTTTGTACTTTCCCAAGCCCAAAATGGCTTTTTCCAACCTAAAACATGCTCAAAAATAGTTGGAAGATAAGAAAATGCATCCTTCCAATTTATTTTTGTCAAAGAGAAACCCCAAAGACACATTTAAAACAATTAATGTGTGTACAAAATGGACATTTGATTGATTAGGTTTACATATATCTCAACCTTTCACTAATGGGTAGCTCATAATGTAATATTTTACAAGCCAAAATTTGAATGTTAGCTTCAGTTTTAGAATGTTAGACTTGAGCACTCAATTCACTCCATTTCTAATTCAATCTAGGATTTAAGGGAAAGTGTGGAAATAGATTGAAGTAGACCTTTTTAAGAGGAAATAGTGCAAACTGGCAGTTGGACAACCACCACCAATCCTTAAAAGGATAACATTGTAGAGGAGTACACATCTTCATAACCATATCAAAGAGAACCAATGACTTAACAAATATAATACACCCTTTGTATTTTTAACTTAGATCAATGTTATTCTTAATCATTCTTTCAATTAACAAAATCTTGAGATTGAAAATCCCACAAGTCTCCAAATTTTTGGACTCCTTTTCTAAATATCTAGTACATTTTCCTTGGAAAAGAAACAACAAGAGGTTGATCATTATATTGAACCATTTTATTCCACCATATTGAATAGGATCTAAATTTGAACTAGTGTTGTAGAGAATTTTTCCAATCTAAGAATTTTTAGACTTGTTGCCATGCCTTCCAAATTGAAAGTAAAGGAAAAGAAGCTTTATGATGGAAGAAATGAGCTAATAAAATCTTATCTTCCCAACTAAATGATTTTCATTTCCCTATAATAGCAGCCTAGAAAATTAGACCAAGTTTTTCCATGGTTCATCTCCATTAACTGTTCTAACAATCAATTTTTTTATCAGGAAATCCCCTTGCATTCTAGGTTCCAATAGACCCACCACACCTTTGGCTTTTGGATGGTTGTAGTGCAACCAAGAAGTGAATTTAAAACCTACCTTACCACTCCAATTATCCCATAATAAGTGGTGAACAATTATGTTAAGGTCTTTGTATCACTTTTTTGACAATGTCTAGTAAGAGGAATAATACACATGAGATGCCAAAAAATTTGGTTTACAACTTAAATTTTTCTAGCTCTAGAGATAAAAATTAATTTCTCTAAGTACACATTTTATTTTTTAATTTATTTAAATACCAATTCCACATATGAGAAAGGGAAACACCTATCACAAAGGCAATATTAAGACACCGATTAATCTGTCCATGGACTTGATTTTTTTCAAATATTTAGGAATCCACCAAGGAGGTGTATCTAATTGTACCATTAGGAATTCATTTTTATGGTGAGATAACTTTAAGTTTGACACTTCAAAAAAAATATTAAGAACTCCCATACATTTTTAATCTCTTAAAATTTTGGAGAAAAGGAATATTGTTATCAACAAAATGAGAGTTAATCACAACATCATTATGAGGAATAGAAATACCTCTAATTAAGTTTAATTGATTATATTTTTGTATTAGATATACAAAAGCATCAGTAGCAAGAACATATATGAAAGGGGACAAGGGAAAACCTTGTCTAATTGAACGTTGTAAGAGAAAGCCATTAGATAGCTCTTTAGTAATTTCCAACTATGAATTGGTATCTCTAAACAACATTTGAACATGCCTACATAGTTTAAGACTAGCATAGCCATTGTAATGGGTGAAGCCACAATAGTGGTTTACAATTTGATGGAGGAA
>VDFB02172776.1:0-46892 GCA_007258455.2 Sequoia sempervirens | reverse complement strand
CTCTTTCCATATGGATGATCCCCCACAAACGGAATTCCTATACTAGAACCTTTTGTTTAGAATCCCAAATCCTTATCTATTTGTTGGTGCAAGAATGATCGTTTTGAAGTTGTCCCACATTTTTGTGGTTCTTAGTAGAGATGAGAAGTACATCATGGGAGTCTCATGGGTATTGAAGCTTGGCTAATGCAAGGAGTGTGCTCCATGGAGGGGAGCTAGTGTGGTCAAGCTTCTAATCATCCACTAAGAATAGGCGTAGCTGGATTTATCCAAGTGGGAATTCAACAAATATTGTCTCTTTCTATCATATGGTTGTGCATCATTTTGGAATCAAAACACTTTGCTTGGATCTAAAACATTGGAAAACAAACATTTAACAAGGACATCAAATTTCAAACCCTTTAAGAGGAGTGAATACCTTCGAAAAAATCCAAGTGCTACTACTTGTCCTAGGGATTTCATCCTTAGAGACTTCTGAGTATTTGGGTTTATATCTCAATTTTCTCTTCCTAAAGTCAACATTAGGGAACTATTGCCTTAATTCTCTTGATTTCCACATAATGAATCTTGTGGGATGAAAAGAAATTAAGACATTAGACATTTAGTTTGAAAAGCTAAGCAAGAAGTGTTTGTGGTAAAAGTAATTCATTAACCAAGATTAAAACAATTGAACCCCATACATGTGCTTGCTATCATTTGTCTTATGTTCTTCCAACAAAAACATTGGTCCTTTGGTTTGAACTACACTTATGGAAAATAATGTCCTTCAATATCTTGGTCTTGTAAACAAAGTTCTTCTTAGGTTCATTTAGGATCAAAACAATCAATCATTTCATCCATTTCAAACATCAATCATATCCCATCTCACAAATAACTTTTGAACCATTAGAAAAATCATTCATGCTAGAATTTTGGAAAATCCTTTCAAATCAAAATCAAAATCATCTTGTTTAGGTAAGTGTGTGTAGATGAATCCTTCTTCATACACTTAGTTAAATTATCACCTTGTGGAAAAGTTTATTCCAAGATAATGTATCCAACATCTTGGGGTTTATTAGTTCATTATTCAAATCAAAATCAAATCCAAAATCCAAAATCCTAAAGTCCTAAAGTCTAGTATTCCCCCAAGGGTCCTAAAAGTTCAACACCTATATCATTCACTCCTTTCATCCCTCACCTCATCATTGGTCCTAATCCCTTAGAGGTAAAAAAGGTCAAAACACAAGAAGAACATGGAATATAAACTTGATTCATAAATCATGAGTAATATAAATCGACCAAACTATCAAATCCTTAGAATTCCAATTGATTATCAAAAATCACATTTACACAATCCATACATGGGATCATTATCTCCTACAAACCTCAATGGTATAGAAAATGTGAGTATTCCCAATCTAAATTTTGGAAAACCTTTCCCTATGATAGATTTAAATAAAATTCCAAAGCTACAAATCTATCAACCAAACAATCAATGCACGAGTCTTCAACAAAACAACATTATCCCACCGAATCCATACATGCCAAATGTGAATATACCAAGTACAACTTTACCAAACATGAACATTTCAAATCCACACTTGGTAAACTTTGGGATAGATATGTTTGTGAATCATACAAATGTTGTCCAAAGTCTAAATAATATGTTACTGACTCCATGTATTGATCCAAGTCAAGGTAACACCATGCAAAATCAAAGTTACCTAAATCAAGGAAATGTGATTCCCAACCACTATAATGTTCAATTTCAACCTATAATGCCAAATTTGAACATCATCCCAAATTATAACATTGTCCAAAATCAATTTGTCCATGATCCCATACAAACACCACAAGTATACATTCCAAATCTGCTTGAGCAAAAACTAAATCAACTACATCAAGATCAAGATCAAAATTTTCTAGATAAAATCGCTTCACTTGCCAAAATAATTGACATATTGAGCCAAGAAACATCTCCACCCAAAGATAAATACACTCTTCCATTGGTTAAACAATGTCATCAAAGTATTGAGTTGTGTCCAGAACCACATCAAGAAAAATATCTCCAATGTCAAAAGGTTGGATATCAAGATCAACAACATTAACAATGAACCCAATCACCCCATCTCAAAGATCAGTCATCACATTTCCAAAATCAATCACAACTATCCATCAACGAGCACCTTGAAGATGTTTCTACCTCATCTAATGATCAAATCAACATATACCAAGAATCACTTTTCAATCATGATCAAAATCCACCAACAATACCCAACAATGATCAAATTCATGAAATGTTAACATCATTTGATCCTATGGTTAAAAACATTATCTCCACCACAATTGTTGAAAACAATGATCAAGATCTATCCATCAATGAGCACCTTGAGTATTTTTCCACCTCATCTGATGATCAACTCAACATACATCAAGAGTCACTTTTTCGTCATGATCAAAACCCCTCAACAATATTTGACAATGATCTATTTCAACGAGTGTTAGAATTATTTGATCCTATTGACATAATTCATGACCCATCAACCAATGATCATGTTGAAAATTTATCTACATCACCTAATGAGTTAGAGAACATATCTCAAGAATTTATTCCAAAGCATGATCAACATCTTTCACCAAAGTCTAGCAATGGTACTTTCCAAGACATGTTGACATCCTTTGACCTCATGGTTATAGATATTGAAGAAATCCTCAATTCAAAACTTGATCCAAAATCACTCAAAGATCAAGAGGATATTGAGCCACTTCTCATGCCTAATGATGATATCCAAGAACCCTTTGTAAGAAATCCATCCTTTGAAATTGACCCATGTCAAGAACTTGATCCAAAGTACATTGGAAGTAGTTCCAACATTAATCAAGATCAAGAATTCATATCTCCAAGATAATACAATGATCTAATGGATACTCTCCTATCTATACAAGATGTCGCAAATAATTATCATATCCATATAGCACATATTCCGCCAACTACCCATGATATGCCTTCTTTGTATGGACATGTAGACGATCTTCATTCAAAACAAGAGTCTCATAATCTTGATATCATTACCATTAAGGAACAAGAATCTCCTACTCTTAACATTTGTACACATGATCAAGATAAAGAAAAATCTAGAGACATATCAAAAATGGGTCACGAAGAGGGCTTCTACAGAAGTGGTGAATCAGGAACATCTTATGAAGGCATACCAAAAATGAATCATAAGGAAGGCTTGTATGGGGATAGTGAATCATCAAAACCTCTTGAAGAAGCATTAAATATGATATTCCACAAGATCAAGCTAAAGATAATAATCAGGAAGTTATCCCACTTATGGAGGATCCTATCACTTATAAACTTGGATCACTTACCTTTTTTAGGGCAAGCTATCTTATCAATGAAAAAGCTATCACCTTTGAAGATCCACAACAAAGCAGAGAAGGATTAGCACCTTGTTTCCAAGGTAAATCATATGGATTGCAAATAAAATTTTTCAACACATGAATTATCAAGGAAAAGGATTAGGCCTACATGAATAGGGGATCATAAAACCAATACAGATAATTGGAAATCCTAAGCATCAAGGTCTTGGTTATTTAGCAATGAATGGGTCTAAAGATATTAGTGATACATCTATAATACTAGGGGAAACTTTATATAGTGCAAGCATCAACATAGGGAGCATGAAGAGTCCTTATGGTGAAACCAATGCCAATACTACAACCAACCACATCACGAATCTTCATCCACCCATCACCCCATCCACGAATTGGAACCAACATCAAAATAAAAATTTGAATTGAAGTACAAAGAACATTATTAAAGAAAAAGAAGTTGGGAAGCATAATGGATAAATCAAATACACATGGATACCAAAGAATACAAAGAAAGATTATCCCTATCAAACTCCATTAGTCAAAGAAACCATGGGGAAAAATAAAAAAGGGAAAAGTATCCATCAAAGATGTCCACAAAAGAAAAAGAAGGCTTCTCAAGCAATGTACAAAGAATATCAAGCAGTTGGTCCTTCCATACACACTTTTGTATCCACCCATCATTGCTCATCTTCCCAAGTTTGGAGAGTTAAAGATTCCAAACTGCCAACCAATCCATCTTTTATTCCTAAACACACTTCATCCACACCTCCATACATGGTATCCAATTCTCACATTGACCATGTATTGGCAGCCACCCTTCATCATAAGGATTTAGAAGGAACTCTATCGCGATGTGTGCACAAAGACAAAGTTAACTCCGATATCAACAAAGCAGATTAGGAATCTCAAAAGTTGTATTTGAGTGCATGTATCTTGGCAAAACAACTTGTTCAAGGAGGATATCGATGGAATATTATGATAGAAGCATCTAAATCAACACCACAAGGTGCTTCAGCATGAGCTTAAAAATATTTCACAGAGAAATACAAAAAAATCAAAATTATGAAAATCCAAAAAAATAAAAAAAGGATTGAAGACAGTAAAGAAAAAAATCATCCTCTAGTGAAAACCGCATGGGAAACGCTTTGGGTAGGTACCATGATGAAAACCTGGAAAATAGGAATCATGTGTAGAATTGAGCATCTACATGTGCTACTTCAGGTGAAAGCATCTATCTCATCCATCAAAAATCCAACATTCCATCCATCTCACCATAATAAATCCATTCATCTAGGAACCATTTATCCAATCCATTTTCATCCATTTACATCCATCATCCACATTATCTTGATCTTGAAAAAATTTGGTGCACAATTTACACTTGCTTATGGTAAACATCTTGACATGGGTCATTTTCATTGATCCTATCCTACATAGCATTATCTGAGCCACGAAGCATTATCCAATGAAGCATTCCTCTATTCAAACACCTTATATTATTGCAAGATAATCCATATCCATCCATCCATACACCTATCCAAGAATCCACCCATGGCATTCCATACATTGCTAGACACTGAGGGGAAGATATTTACATCTTTCTTTGGAAATAAATATTGATTTATATCTTCCAAATTATGTGGTGATCCAAACATTGGAAAATGTGAAGTTAAATTGGTCAAGGCACTGGTGAGAAAAAATTGCAAATCACTAGCCCATGGCATATTTTGACAAGAAGATGTTTCTTATCAAGCTTTATCTTTCATCGAACATCAATCCAAATAATCAATATCAGTTACATCTAATTGGTACTTCAATGTCACATCAAATCATTCAAACAGATTTTGTTCCAAATCAAGCTTCATAATCTTGATCAATCAAATCCAATCAATCCATCATCATCTCGGGATATCCTTCCCAGTTCTTGTGTTGCTTAATAGTATCCTTACATTGTTGTGTATCCTCAACAATGTTATCATCATCGATCTTGATCAATCAAATCCAATCAATCCATCATCATCTTGGGATATTCATCCCAATCCTTGTGTTGCTTAACACTATCATTGCATTGTTGTGTATCCTCAACAATGTTATCATCATCAATCCATCGATTTGACCAATCAACCTTAGCTTAGTTTTCAACAAAATCCCAAAATAGAGCATTGATATCATATCCATATCTAAATGGTCAAAATCATGCAAAAATCCAAAAAACTCATAAAAATAGAAAAATTCAAAAACATGGAATCTAAACTATGTCATCACTAAGCTCTGAATGTAAGCAAAGTATATCTTTTATCTTCCCCTGAGACACTTAAGTCAGTCCTTTAGAAGTCTGTCATAATAAACTGCCAATCCATTTGTTCATTTCTCATCAATAATTGAGTTTGTGTTAGTCAAACTATGTGGTCTCTATGTGTACAATGAAGGAAAGGCTAATCTTTTGATTAGCCCCTGAGGACCCTAGGATAGGTCTTTAGGTTAGTCTTTTGGTCAAAATCTCAGAAAATCCCAAAAAATTTGAAAATTGAAAATCAAAACATTTGTAAAATCTCAAAAATACCAAAAAAAACCTCAAAACATTTCAAAAGCATTCAAATATTTGAAAAAAATCCATCTGTCACATTTCTCTTTCACCCGAAATAAAAATTTGCTCATAATAAATTATAGTCACCCTCAACCTTTGGTGAAACATTTGGAAACAAGTCTAGTAGTTCTAAAGTGAAAACTAAAATGTAAAAGTCTCAAGTCTAGGCTAGTAAGTAATCAAGTTAGTCAACTCTTGTTATTAATAGCCCATCATCCAGTCAATCCCAAATCATCTGATAACATCATGTCCTAGGATACATCCTTCCTATAATGGACATCAACATCAAGCATCACCATAGTTTAGTCTTGGCTAGCGGTATTGAAGAACATTAGCTTGTTTGTTTACTTTATCTTTGTCTTTTGGCTTATCTTAGTGCACTCATTTCGATGACCTCTCGATGATGTCCAAACAAAAGGATTTAGAGAAAAAGGAATGGGGCAACAATCATTTTTTTTTTTATCTAATGTGCTTGTTGGATATTCTTGTAATATAACCTTGGTCATGTGTGCTTTGTTTGGGTGTAGGCAGGATAATTTAGATGTCTTGTTGAACACATAGGAAGGATTTCCTTTCTATGTTTTGGTCTGAGATATTTGGAATATCTGAACTGCATTTTGAATGAGGTTTTGTATGTCAAGTGTGAATAGGAGTACTATCTGATTGTTGAGTCAAAGTCCATCACACTAGGTGCAATGCCATCTTGGTTCTTTATACCTTGATGCATCATGCCTACCCATGTTATCAAACATAAGGTAAATATCCCTTTTAAAGTCCCAATTCTTGGTAAGCAAATCATCATCATCATTATCATCATCATCTCAAATAATTTGACTTGTATTCTCTTATTTCTTCTTCCTTCTTTCTGCGCTAACATGGTACCATGACAGTTAATCAAAATCATTGCTAATTCATCCATCATGCATCCACAAACCATGAACATAATGCATATCATACCATGACATATCATGTAGGAAACATTAATCATCTCACATGCAAATGTGCATTTCATCAGTGCATAATATAGATTGGTTATTCTAAGCATCTCATAAACCATACATTTGCATTCATTGCATAAACATAAAAGTATCATCACGTAGACATTATTAGATCATATCATATGCATCATCAAGACATCTATTACATAATCACATACACAACATCATATCATAGGCACCATCATTAAATATATCATCAAATAGGTATCATCATAAAAGCATCATCACATCATATCATGTGCATCATCATGTCATCCATAAGTGCATCATCACATCATACATGAGAAATATATTGAAAAAGAAAAAGAATATGTCATTACATCTCATAAATTTTATCATCATCATTCATTAGGTGCATAATATAGATATGTTAGTCTAACCATTTTAAACCATTTACATATCATAATATTTGTACCATCTATACATAATCATCATAAAAAGTGCATAGGGAGATACTGAAAAAAGAAATGCATTCATCCATAAACATTTGCATAATCACTACATAACATCATATAGAAACATACATCACATTACATTGAATAAAATAAAAAACATACATGCATCACATAAGATAGATTCATATTATCGCATATAGGAAATTAAATACATCCATCCATCATGCATAAATAAGATAGAACACATCATCAAACATTAGATCGAACCATATCATCTCATATATCATCAAAATAATAATACAACTATCATGGTACATGAATTAGAATCAAATGTGTATATCAATCAATATAATACAAATGCCCATGGGGCTATAAAAAAATAGATCTTGTGGATCTCAAAAAGAATGTTGTCTTTGATAAAAAAATGTGAGGCTAGCCCTGATGGCTACTCCCCTCACCCGACGGATCCTACCTTTTCCCTATCTACTACAAGAAGTCTGGTGCCCGAGCTGCTCGAAGCACTGCCTAATGGTAATGAACACTGTAATATTTGGCCTCTCTAACCGCATCACGATACATCCTCACGGGGACTATCTAGCCCTATGTAGTATCTAGTTGCTGGTGTCTTGTAGTCTCCTATGCTAGTTGGAGTTGTACATCCTATCTTTGTTGTATAGCCTGATCCCACTTTGCATGGGCCTGATCGCTCAGCCGTCAATGTGGCAACCTATTCTTGCAACTGCTGAATAAGGACATCCCTCTGATTTGGTTAAGGTGGTGGTGGTGGTGGACGTGGCTATTGTTGATGGTCCCTTAGGGCATCTCTCTATGGGTCCCCATCTCTCTGCTACTTGTCCCCCTCTCTCGACCGCCTATCTCCATCTCTCTATTGATCTCTAAGCACTTGATCCCTTTGTCCCCATGGGTCGGTAGGTGGTCTATCTCCTCCTCTTCCTCTGCCACCATCTCCGTCCTCATCTCCTCTACCTCCTCGCACCTGCCCCCACCCTACTGACTAGCCTCTAGGTCTCCTCTGCAGTAATAATGCACCAGGCACTGTCAATCTAACCAATGGAAAAAACCAATCATGGTATGTTTGAGTAGTCCTTGCATCTGCCGAACCATGATCGTATGGCCATGATCTGGCCACTAGCTATCGAAAACTATCCATGGCATCCTTCAAAGGGATTGTGCAACCTCATTCGGTCTCCCTCGTAGTACATGCAAATATTTCCACGTACTGGTCATTAGGACAGTCTTGCACATCTCTGGATTTCCTTGCAACCCAATCCAACAGATAATGCTCTATCATGGTATGCTCTCTATCTTGCATAAGACGGTCCTGCCTTGTGAGAAAGAGTTTTTGTAATTTGTTGTACCAGGTGGGCATGCTTAGCCAAGGCCTTCAGGTAAAAATGGTCATTTCGTCTATCACCCTCCTCCAGTGAGGGATGCCAACTGCTCATGTATGTGTGAAATTCAAGGCCTCTCTATACCGCTAGACCATTGGATCATCTGGCTCCATGTCAATTGGTGTGACTCATGGGTGGAGCACTGTAATGTGCTCCCAGGCCCAGATGTGCAAAAGTGTAATTCCTACTCTGATAGCCTTGCTATCACAAGATGCAAACTCATGCAAGTCATGGTAGAGGGAGGCTAGCATCACTAGCCCCCATGCAAAATATACTCTTTGGAAAACCATTTTCTCCTAGGAAAGACCCCATCCTAGACTAAAGTATCAGTCACGCAAATCTGGTGCCACAAGGCCTGAGATAAAGCAACTATAATCAATTTGAATGATGACACCAAGGTCCTATATCAGTCTAGCTCAATTTTTCCCTTAGCGAAAATAATCTTGTCTAGGCCATAACATCATAGCAAGCATCCATCCTAGCATCCACATCATAGATGACCCACTCTCCATGGATTGACAATTGAAGAATATGCCACACATCCTCCAAGGTCATTATTGCCTCACTAGTAGAGAAGTGAAACAAGGACATCTCACTGTGTCATCTCTCCACCAATGTTGTCATCATCCGTAGGTGTGTCCTGATGGCTGGTGCATATGCGACATACTAGAGTCCTATTGCTCCCAAGTGCTCCTGGAGCAACTCATCCAAACCAAGATTCTAAGTCAATCTACTCATAATCAAAGACCTGTACTCCTATGAGTACCAGATCTACGTCGTCCTGCACCAATAAAGTTACTGTGTCAAGTTTCATAAAAAATCAGGGTCACGTTTGGAGTTTTCGCAACCAAAATAGCCAATGCGTTGCTATTTGAAAATTCTAAACTACACCATTGGATACCTTAAAGTTCCAAATTGCGCCGTAGCATCACAGTTTGACCACGAACCATTTTGAACCCTAAACCTAAATTCCAAATTGCATTGCTATAGCACTATTTGCATATGCGGTGGACTTTGAAGCCTAAACCCTAATTGCTAAACTATACCACCACAACACAAGACTTAATAGTGGTGCACTTTAAGGCCACACGATGCCGATTTAACACTTTTAGTGATGCCAAACAATGCCACTTGACTCAAGTTGACTTTGGACCCTAATTAATGCACATGAAAGATGAAAAGACAAGTTAGGTAAGGGTCGCATACCAATGGTCCTACACCTAGTAGCCACTGGTACACTCACACTCACTCTGAAATGTGTCATGGAAGCACACATTGTGCATCTCGAATAGTGGTCAAATATCAAAAGTGCTAAATCTCTAAAGACTGAATGTGCAAATGAATTGGAAGTAGCCCCTCAAGGCCTATTTAAGCATGAAAACTAGGGGTTTTTTACCCTGTTTAGCTGTCCAACTAGGGTTTTGGACCCTTGATCCCATTTTTTCCTAACTGGAGACTATTTTGCATAATTTTTTCATGTTTTTTACATGTTTTTGGCATCCTGGACCCTCTTTGGCTCGTAAGGCACCTTTTCCTATTTTTTTGTGAGATCACCTAAAATCCAAATTTTCGTCCGATCTCTCAAGGGGGCAGTATACCAACATATTTCTTTTGCTGGGACAGTAATGGGACATCTAAAAAAAGAGAAAAAATTTGAATTTTGATCGCAATAGGTTATTCTTTGAACCAACACAATGGGTACATTGCTTCAAAGAGGGGCAAAATGTAGACACGAAAAAATGTACCGATTGATCCTATACACCTGATCTTGATTTTACTAACATTAGTTTGTCATAAATCATCTCCTTTGCTAACCATTTAATTGAATAATCTTTATTTGATTAAATTCATCACATTTCATCTCTTAATTAAATAAATATATTTTATCTAATTAAGTCATCATCTCCTATTAATTAAATAAATCATTTTATTTGATTAATCTTATAGTCTCTCTTTTAATTAAATAATTTGCTTTATTTAATTAAGCTCTAAGGTCATTCTCCATTAAATTAAAAAAAATAATCTTTATTTGATTTAATCTAACATCATCCCTTTTAATTAAATAAATCAAACTTTATTTAATTAAATCTAAAATTGTATTCCTCTCATTTTGATTTAAATTAATCCAAAAGTATAAGTCAAAATTGTCAAATCAACTAATCTCCCTTTAATTAATCAAATCATGATTAATGTTAATCCTAATCCATCCAATCCTCCAGCTTTTGCCACTTGCTCATGAAAATCATTTTAATTGATTTACTAAATCTCTCATTACTTTCAAAAAAGGAATCAAAAAGGGAATATTCTCCAAGTTTGAAAATCCCTCCAAAAGGGTTTGTACATCCAACAAGGCATTTAAGTTTCTTACATGTCCTTTGCCTTGAGCCAAGTGGCATTAACTTCATTTTCTTCTCCCTCCAACTTGTCATTTCATCAATTTTGAAATTCCACCTAATTGCACAATGACCAAAATGTGCTCCACCTTTGTTCACTCACATGTTGACAAGTGGCTTAATTATGCTATTGGTTGGTCTTTTATCCCACATTCATCCATATTTACTCATCCTCCATCATTCTCATCTATAAATAAGAGGCTCTCCTTTGGATTTTGGATTCACAACTTTATGTAAAGTTATTATCTTGAGATTTTGAATTTTCTCATCCATCATTCATCCATTTCCATATTTTTCTTAAAGTTTCATAGCTAGGTAATGTAGGAATTCCACCAAGGAGCATCAACTCTTCATCAATCATCATTCAAGCTTGCAAGGAATTGGGAAATGGCCATTTTCC
Source organism: Sequoia sempervirens (assembly GCA_007258455.2). Taxonomy (NCBI): domain Eukaryota; kingdom Viridiplantae; phylum Streptophyta; class Pinopsida; order Cupressales; family Cupressaceae; genus Sequoia; species Sequoia sempervirens. The sequence goes on along the minus strand of VDFB02172776.1, from coordinate 35,347 downwards.
ACATCAAAATGGAACCAATTCCCCCATGGGATTGAGATTTTGATCATTTAAATAGGATTTAATAGCTTTTTCATTGTGTTCTTCATATTATCTCTTGTTTTTATGTCTCAGATGAATTTCATGGGGAATGATGTTTCTAACTTGCATTTGGGACTAATTGTGTGTTTGTTCTTCATGTTTGTGCAAGTATAGGATCACCATTCACATCTTCATGTATGAATGTGTGTTTTAGTTATTTTTTTGATGTATTGAGAAATATTAAGCAAAGAAGGAACAACTTTTTTATCTTGGTGTATCACCTCTTTTTCCATTTCATGTTCTCATTCTATATGTTTTCCTTTGTGAGCTACTAGAGTAGAGTAGTGATAGGATGTCATGTGTTGGGTTAGAACAACACATTCACACATAGATTAAAAGAGGAATTCAGTCTTCTATAGATACTTGACCTCATTTTTTCAAGGTCCCACACCTTGAGGTTGTTTCTACGGTGTCATTAAAATGTTGAACTCCATGTTTAGCAAGGTGTAGTTTTATGTGATGAAATTTCTTGGCACACTCGATGGGACCTCTATAAAAATTTCACTTCATCTTGTTGAGAGAGTGGTGTTGCTCTTGAAATTTCAGCCTTTAAGATGCATCCAACAAAGTACCTTGCAACTTTTAAATCAAGGGAGAACTCTATATTCAAGTTGGTGACTTAGCTACTACCTAGAATCCTATTCAAGATTAGACCCGCACATCCATGCCAAGGATTCATACTAGAGCATCTTCTAGAGGTAATTTCCAATATATTGAGATCTCATTTCCTGCTTCTAGAAAAAGAAACAGATAATCCATTTCACCTATTAGGATAAACAGAAGCACCAATCCATCTCTTAGAGCTCAATCTATGCCACCTTTGGGTAGATTATTTCAAGCTAGAATGTCTATTTCCCATACAAATAGAGCATTATTTCATATGGCTTTACCTAGAAATCAACACTTTGTGTCTTTTAGTGGTGGTATCCCTTTAATTTTAGCCCAAAAGGATGATATATTAGTTAATTCCCTCAAAAGTATCCCTCATTTCACTTGTGAGACATCCACAACTCTTGTAGAGCACATCATAAATGTGGCAAACATATTCTCTATGCATGATGTAATAGAGGACAATGTGATTGTTAGGCTACTAGTCACTTCCCTTAAGGGAAAATTATTGTAGTGGTATAGAGGCTTTCCACCTAACTCCATTCACAACTAGGATGAGTTAGGTGAAACATTATGCAAGCACTTTGAAGAAAAAAGTGGCCATTTGTTTGTGGTAGAAAAACTAAAAGCAGTCAAAAGAGAACCTTGGGAATTCATGAATGACTTCAGTTATAGATTTTAGAAGGTTTGGGATAGAATCCTTTCCTTGGTGAAACATTCTCCTGAGTATGATTTCCTATATTTATTAAAGGCTCTTAATAGTGATGTAGCTAATATGATTCAGTCCATGGGAGGATTTACTTTACCATGAGCATATGATATTGTCATAAGGATAGAAAATTGCTTGATACAAGATTGTAAGATAGCTCCTAGGCCATCAATTTATTTATTCCTAGAACTTCCTCAATAGTCAACAATGGCTCCTATACTAGTGGTTCCCACAAGCCAACCTTCTACTTTTTCTACATTCTCAGAATATTGGGGAACCTTTCTCTGAAGTATGAATAAAGAGTTAGTATCAATGAAGATGCAATAAGCTCAAAATAGTAGGCCCTAGCAGCCTCAAAATTAGGGTTATCAATAGAATAGACAACCTTATGAAGGACAAAATTAGTGGAATCATACTAAGCCCATGAATAGCATACATCCACCTACTAATAGTACTTCAAAGATTATGTCCTAGTTCAAAATAATCTAGCCTAGGAGTAGGATTGGTGTTACCCATGTGAGTAGTCTCACAAGACTAATGCCTACCAAAATGGAGAGTTTGTACAAACTCTAGTGGTTCAGAATGAAACCTCCACCTCAGGGCAACAATTTAGAACCAACCAAACATATGCTAGTAGTCAAAATCACATTCATGAAGACTCTTCATTGGTCAATTGGAATCAATAAGTTTTTTGTGGTGTAAATCAAGTAGTTGCTAATACAATAGCTCATAATACAAGATCAAAGAAAAGAGAAATGGAGGGTAGTGCATCTTCCATGTTGGGAAAGCATTAGTCTCTCAACAACCTCAATAGGCTATAGATGTTGGACCAACAAGTAGAATAATAGATGTCTCACAATCTAATCAACTTGCTAGTAGGCCCAAAGAAGCAATAGAGCAATCTAAGATCACCCAAGCAACAAGAATAGACCTTGTTGCTCCAAAGATTCCTTCTAAAACCAATTAGCTTCCTTTCAACATGGTGGATCAACTCCAAATCTATAGATCCCTTATGTATTTTTTGGGGAAACCCCTCACTCATTTTTCATGGTGTAGCTTTGTGTCGAAAACATATGACTTCGAATAGGGTTTTTTGAGGAAGATCTCATGTCTTAGGAGTAAACATTGGCTACTTTAAAGAAGTTTCTCACAACAATGGTGTTAGCAACCATTTTAAAGTGGGGGCATATGTTGATAATATCTTTCAATATTTTACATGTTTCATGGTCCGATTTTCTTTTTTCTTGTGATGGGTCCTATTCTTGGTGGTTTCATTGGGTTTGATGTCCTCCAAGAGTGCAATATTTCTTAGCATACAACTTTCCTCTTAGTGGTGATGTGACACATGACATTCCATAAGTTGTGAATCTTTTACTCTTGAATTGTCCTCTCTTGGAGCATTAGGAATGATGATCCGTAAGAAGAAGACCTTACACAAAAGAAGCAAGATCCTCTTGAACAAAAAAATATACATAATTTTCATAAGTGTTCAACATAATATACAACTTGATAACCTTGTGAAGCTCGAAACCCTAAATTCAAGGCCATCTAGCATAACACACCTTGCTTTCCTATGGACCCTTTCCTTGTCATGTGGTGCCTTATTGAATTTTTCAAGAGGATAGATTTGATATGGTATGGGAGCCTAATATGAAATCTCTCTCATTTGCCACCCCTTAGTTTCATTTTGTTTTGTAGCACCTTATTGAAGTTATCAAAGGGATAGCTTTGGTATGGTTAGTATGATGAGAGTTGACACATGGGCATGACTTTCTCGTTGTACAATTAGAACCAACACATAGGCATGAATTTCTCACTAATCTATTTTATTGGAAGACTTAGCTAGTGGATAGCCTAGAGTTCTACTACCTCATAGAGCACAAAACCGATAATCTAGATGTGTTCCACATCATGTTGAACAATCTAGGATTGATTTGTTCTTGGTATTTGATGTTGTATGATTGTGTATCTTTTTCATTGTTTCATACATAAGTGTATTGAATGTCTATGTGTGAGCTTGACATGGGGTCATACTCTCACTAAAGTGGGGGGAAAATGAATTAATAGAGAAAGTATCCCTTTTTCCTTAATTTGGGAATAATTAATATTAAAATGAGCTTAATGTTGCCTTGATTTAGTGTTGTAATGTGTTTTACACATTCACATTAATTAGGGCCCTTTTTAATTAAATGGACTTAATTGTGCCTTATTTAGGGTGTTGTAAAGTGTACCTTTACACTTTCACACTAATCTAGTTCTTTATTAATTAATTGAAGTTATTTTTCCTTAATTGTCCCCTTTAATTCAAATCCAAGCCTAATTAATTATAAATTATGAGGGATAAAACCCGACATTCATAAATGCCATTACACAACACTTTATTTTAGAAGGTATGTGTCCTAGGTTAGTGACTTAGGACCCATTCGCCACATGGTGAATGGGTCCTCAGTAGGTCCTAGGGCCCTATTTTCACATAAAATTTCACATTTTCTGAAGTGTATCCTAGGTGAGTGACCTAGGGGTCCTCACTTAGACCTAGGACCCCACCTTGGGATATGTTTTTCATGGTATTTTAATGATTTCAAATCCAAGATTTGATGTCAGCTTGTGATATTTTAATTTTGGGAATTAATGTTCAGATAAACTTGTATAAATACAAAGCTATTTCACTTGGTTTCAAGTTTAGAAAATTCAAGTTATCTAAAGAGAAAATTCCAGTGAGCATTATAGAAGCATTCAAGAGCATTTCTAAGGATTTCAAGGGCATATTTATTGAAGATTATTGTAGCAATCAAGATCCATTTCATCATGTCAAAGACACGATGCATCATGCATGTTGTTGAGCTAATGTGGTGATGTAGAATTTCAAGATCTAATCAAGCATATTCAAGGTATTGTTTCACATCAAAGTTCATGATCAAGATCTACATTCATTGAGGCCACTTCATGCTAAGTTGCATATCTACAATCCAAGGGTGTGACATTGCATTTGTTTCATTCATCATTCCTTATGCATTTCTATTTCATTTTAAGGTTTAATTACCAAAATAGGGTTTGACCAAGGAAAACCCCTATTCCCTAACAATCAACATTTTTCTCTCTTTGATGAGTGATTGTAGGTTTTAGGTTGAAGATCATGTGGAAAGCAAAATTTCCAAAGTTGTCAAAGTTGCAAAGAAAGTTTTCAAATCTCGAAAATTGAGCTATATGATTTATTTTTTCCTTCCTAACAATCTCCAAATAGAATATGGGAGTGCAAACTACGAGGAACAAAACCTAGAAACTAATTTTCCAGAGCCCTAGCTAGAACCAATTTGTCATAGGGCGAATGAGTCCTTAGTGGGGTTTGAAAAAACACATTTTGCAATAGGTACACAACATTTAACCCTCTTAAAACTTTCTTTTTAACGGTTATATCAGTTAGGTTTAGATTTTGTTACTCATTTACTTATTTTAGCACACATATTGAATGAAATTAAGAGCAAAATAGGTGAATCATATGCTTCATTATCGTGAACCTATTTTCCTTCTTTTCAACAATAATTAGAGAAAGTAGACCATCCATATACATAAAATTTTCTCAAATCTTCAAATAATAATGACTTAAATTGACATAATAAAAATTAAATATAAGTTAATAAGTTTCCATAACTCATTCATAGCTAAATCATGGCCAAGTTCATTCCACCTTTATTTCTTGGTAGAATAGACCTCCCTATTGTGAAGGGACTACCTATGCCTTCTATATGTATCACAAAGATGAGACACATAGCCATGGGGCTCAATACCAAAATACCAATTTTTTAGTTTTGAGGAATCCTCCCACATTCACCTCAAGACATCCACATTGAAAATGAATCTACAAGTTCATACAATGGTATAGTAAAATTTGGAAATCCAAAAACCCCAAGACTAAGAGTAGACATGTTTGATTAAAATGAGGCATCTTTCATTGGATCAAACCTATATAGAGGTAACACATTAATATGGAGATGAGTTCATAGCCATATGATGTAATTCTTAGCTTCAAGGTGAAACATACTGTTGATGGGTGTTTTTGCACCTTCTCAACACAGACACTGCACAAGTGCAATGCCTCTCTTGAAAGGTAATTTTTGCAACTAAGTTTTAGAAATCACCCCAAGGTCTCTCGGGTGTCAAGTCATGACTATGCTTGGAATAGTTCGATTGGTTGATGTGATTTGTTGGTAATCACAAGGAGGCCTTTATGGTTTACAAATCATGGGAAGTTTGGTCTATAAATGGAGTTTCAAGGGTGTTGGAAATGACTAAATAGTGGCGGCCAACTCAAAACAACAAGTTGAAACTCACTATGTTCATAAGAATTAGCATTGTTGTGATGCTTGGAATCCTACTCTAACAAAGAACTAAAAAACATAGCAAAAGAGAAAGGATTGAGAGAGCAAGTCTAAATCTAAACTATGAATGAATAGTAACAATGGGATGCTACAGTAGACAAACTCCCATAAAATTGAGTTTTTCTTGACCAAGAGAAACCTACAACTACTCAAAACCAGTGCAATCTTCTAAGGCCTACAAATTTCCAAATTGTGCATTCACCTCATGAACATACAATTGAACTAAAGTGCATCATATGAATTAGCTTATACTAGCTAAGTGATTCATCATCAACAAACCACAAAAATCATGAGCTAGAAGTGCATCCAATATTGCAAAAACATTCACCATTAAAGCCATTCAAGAAACTAACAAACTAAAACTAACATGGATGCTAAATCATGCATGCAAAATGATGGAGCTCAAATAAAACACCCAAAATAATGAAATGCTTCATTCTATTGCTGCAAAATGACTCTTACAACAATTCACCACCACCTACAAATGAGGATCAAGCCCCTATTTATAGTTTTCCAAAAGTGAAATGAATGGCCAGGATTTAATTACAATGTGTGGCCCAGATTTGATACAACTTAGGGTTTCACCTACCCCTAATATTTTTCAATTTAAATAAACTATTTTTTCTTTTTCCCTATTTTATCTTGTGGTCTATTTCTTCTTGTAGCTATTGTAGTTATTTTGTCTTTTAGCTACCTTCTCTACTATAGCTAGAAATTTTTTAAAATCTACCTTTTTGTTGATGTGTTTGCAATATTTCTTCATTCAATCAAGTAAATCCAATTGCAGATTTGTGTCACTAAGAAGCAGAGATGTTGCTCCTAATCTTGGTGGATAGCTCTTTACCATCATTATTTGTATATAACAACTTCCTCTTGCTCTTGATTCTAGTGGACAACTCCTTGATTCTTCGACGCTGACTTCTTTGGCATGCATTCATGGATAAGAAGATCCTCCATTTTGGTAACATTAGATCTTCATTGGAATATTTCATATGTGAGCCTTTGTGAAACAACATCTTCTATAGCAGGGTTGACCATCACCCTCTACTTCAATTCATCAATGTGGTGAGCTTGGAGGTGCATTCCACCCCCATGGAACTGATAATTCATTTGTTCCTTTTCTTCCTTTCCTCTTGGAGTCCTTTTAGGATTCTTTCCTTTGTCACTTTTTCCCATGGGCTTCCCTAATAATCCCTTCGTAAACTCCATAAATATTTTACACACAAAGTGTAGTAAGTGCATTGATATATCAATAGGGAAAATGTCAGTTAAATCCTACAAATTCATAGTTAGATCCATTTGTATACCCTTAGAAGATCACAACATTCATCATTGTTAAACATTTGGAGCTTTCTTGGGTCATTTATGCAAATGAGGGCTTAGGGGTGTAGGTTTACCCTAGGTGGAAGCCGTTAGGAGAAAGATGGAGCAGAAAAGTGTCAAGACCACATAATCCCATAGACAACCACCCATATGGAAGTTTCTGCATGGTTTGATTGATGAGAAAATATCCCATGGAATGATTAGGCACATGTGAAAATTGGCTATGAGGCACTCGAGGTTGCAAGATTAGGATTTAGTGCAATTGTGGGTTTCAAGGATGCGGGTGCCATCGAAACTCCACATGCAAGGCCCACCGTCCATATAATGCCGCTATTTAATGGCAAAGCATCAACGTCCTTCCACCCATAGCGAAACCCACATGGTAAATTTCCTTCATGAGTTAATTATCTTTCTAAGTTGGAGGTTGCGGACCTTGGATTCGAGCAATGTAGCTTTCAGGTAGTGGAGGGGCTCTATGCACTCACCATTAAGGAATGAATTTAGGGAAGTCTTTCAACCATAGCGGCCTACATGGGTGGACCTGTTAGATTGATTTGTTCAAAATCTTGTGAATTGCATGTTTTAGGACTAGCAGTGGTGAAGGTGGGCCCAGGGTCCGCATGGCATGAGGACATGTGAGATTTGTTGTTAAAGAACAGTGGTGAAATGACGACCACTCGCATGGAAACTTCCTCAAAGCCACAACTCTTAGAAATTTTGAGTTTTTTCAAATTAATCACATGAAAGATGCATTAGAAAGGTGCCTAAACCTATTCCTCAATGATTTGACACCTTTCAAAAAAAACAAAAAATTGGAACATGGAAGCCGTAGGGTCCAACACTGTTAAAAATGGCATTCCACAAACAACAACTCGCACACAAAAATCTGCAGATAGCAACCTGCACACAAAAACCTATGGATAGTGACTCACACACAAAAACTTGCGGATGGTGACTCACAAGGAAACCTACAGACAACAACCCATAGTAAAATTTCTGCAAAGTCACATAACTTAGTAAATTTGAGATTTTCAATTTTAGCACAAAGGAAAAGGGGAAGAAAGAGTGTCTAGACATTTTTCTTAAGATTTGACTCATTTTGAAAAATGTAGAAATTTGGAAAATGGAAGCCATAGTGTCTGATGTGATTAAAAATGGCATTTCACAAACAAACTTCCACAGATCGAAACCTACGGATGACTTCCTGCAGAGAAATTTCTATAATGTCTAAACACTTATAAATTTTGGCTCAAACCCCTTTAGAATTATGGAGACATCCATTTTATGGGGCCTAGATTTTGAAAACTTAAAGTTTGTACCCTTCTTTTGAAATGTGAAAATTTGGAAAGGCGAAAGTTGGAGGGTCAAAATCCGTAAAAGAAATGGCATTCCACACACGGAAACCTGCACATAGAAACCTGCAGACGATAACCTGCCATGAAATTCCTGTAACTTCTTAAAACTTAAGAAAACCTTGGTAGTTCACTTAGGCATCATGGAAACATTCCAAATCCATAGGAAACTTGTCCCCAAATTCAAAAAATGAAGGAAAAGGCAAAGCAAGTGAAAAGGGACAGGAGCAAGGAAAAAGAAAAAAAAAGGGGTTCCTTGCCTTTCGTAGGGCATGTGTGCAAAATATACACAACAAATGGCAACTCAGCTAGGGAAATGCTTGAGAAAATTTCAATAAAAATTGGAATCATGAACCCATAATCTATGGTTTTGACCTTCATGCTAGGCCAAACAAACTGAAAGACTTGACCAAAGGATCAAAACCACTAGTCAATCCAACCTTCAGTATGCTAAAAATCCAAGTGTGTGCAAGTGTATTCATTCCCTCCTTAAGTCACTACAGGAACCTAAGCTCCACCAAGTTAAGCTACGTGATTGATCCTAACTCCAAAAGCATCCTGGACATTGTCTCGTTACCAGTCAGGCACCCATAGCCTTGACAAGGTTGTTGTTGTGATTTTCTGGAACATTGCTCTACTACCAATTGGGCGTCCATAGCCCCGGAAGAGTTGTTTGGATCCTCCTCAAAGTTGAATTTTCCTTCTTTTGATTTTTATTATTTTTCTTTCTTTCTTTCTTTTTTTTCTATTTTTTTTTTCTCTCCTTTTCATTTCAACCTACAAGCAATGAAGCTTGCACTCACTGTTGAGAATCACAGTGGCGCTGAAGCAAAATTTAATATTTTTCACTTAACCTAACTTTACCAAGGAGCCTATAGCGACCTCAAGATTCTTAAAGTGTGAAAGTTGTAAGATTTCAAGATACATCAAAATTGAATTAAGCCAACAATTTATCCTCTTTGAATCAAACATTTAGGTCATTTGGTATTGACAAAAAAGCTTCACCATCCACTCTAAAAACTTGATTTAAGTTTCTCAAAGAAATATCCAGAACAACCCCAGGTAATTAAATGATGGTTGTGCTTGCAAACATACCCAATAGGAAACAAGGGGGGCCCGAGGAAAGCAACAAAGTAGAAGCCAAGTAAAAGAAAACCCAAACCAGAAGTAAAGTAAAAGAAAACTAACATAAAGCAACAACCCTACAACAAACTACCTACAATAACCAAGGAAGGAAAGAAAAAGAAAACAAGGACACTACTCTAGAGCATCCTACACTAACCAACTAATCTAAGGAAAGTAGGGAAAGCAAGCTATGTACAAAGAGATTCAAAATAAATCATGTTTAGACAAGGAGAACTAGCATGCCCTTTGGTAAGATTTCATAATGCATCACAAGTGGAAGGGTTATCATTACATTCCTAATCCATGTAAATTCATCCTTATATTCATAAAGATAAAAATTTATATCGCAACACTCAAATTCAATAACACATTTAGGAAAAACCAATAGCTGAGGCAATTCTTGAAGCCCTTGGTCAATCCATAAACAAGTTTTCCTTCTCTCGTTCCCAAAATCAAAATAACAAGTATGAGCATCCATAAGAGCAGGGAAAGATAAAACCTGGATTTCATCATGCAAGGGAAACCATATTGAATGGTTTGAAGCATGCATGGCGTTGTTCATTATGGAATGGGTAGCCTCTGGCAGATGCAATGGATGATGCAGCATCTCGCTCACATTGTAGATCTGTAGACTATAATCAAATTGATTTTGTAGTAGACATTGTGAAAATTAAAAAGATTCAAATTCAAGGAACCTTCTACTTGATTTTGGGTTTGCATAAGGTTGGGAAAATGATTTGTTCTGCTTGTCTTCCAAGCTCCTAGTGGGACCCACAACCTCCATCGATTGTTCCTCAAGTAGCTACATGCTATCATGTTGATCATTTACAATCCTTGCATCCACTGAGTTATCAATTTCAAAAGATAATATGCTATCCTTTCTAATTTCCCTTATGTTGATCTCAATTTATTTATGGTTCATATCATAAAAACATGACATGGATGAATCTGTTTTGCTACAATCCTCAGAATGTGTAGGAGGATCAACAATAGACAAGGTGGAAAGACTCCTCATCATAGCCTATGGTTGGTAGGGTATATCACCTTTGTGGGAAGCCTCCAAGACATCCCTGCCTTGGTCTTCTTCTCTTTATAGTTCATGTGGCTCATTAGGATATTTACTTGTTTCCCCTTGTTCACTGTTGTTGTAGACATAAATGGTATCATGTTCCCAATCTAGGAATTAGAATTCTTCACCATCTAGAGGTTCAGGTGATATGTCCTCATTACTACCAACCTCTAAAATTTACTCTTCTGTAGTGTTGCTATACCTTTGTGGCACAATTCCAAGTGGAAAGAAATCAGTAAGTGACACTGGCTTGTCAAGGGGATCAGAGTATGCCATGTGATCTTCCTCTAATAATTCCTCATAGATTTGATTATCAACCCTATGTAGATCACCCATGAGAGGGGAGGAATCTTGATGGTCAATGGATGGCTCCCTCATTTGATTTGCTTCATCGTTTGGAGGTTCGGGACTATATTGTTCTTCTTTCATTGTTGTCTCAACACCCTCTTGGGGACTACTCCTAGAAAAATTATCACTTGGTTCTGGTTCTTGGAATTCTGGCTTAATCCTAGAAGTAGTCACCAGAGGCCATGCACTTGGTTGCTCCACTTTTTCTTTAACCTACTTGATGGCTTCTTGACATAACTCACATGTGAGCTTCAAATGTGTGAAATCATGGAGCCTACACCAACCTGGTAGCAACAACACCTCTAGATCTACTTGGTATCTCAACTCTGACCAATCCTTCTAGATTCTTGAAATGAGTTCATTATATCTCTCCACAATTAGATCTTCATCATCAATTGGGAAGGAAGTTTAATGGTGGACTGTCTCCACCTGTAGTTGTTCCCACTCCTCTAGATCTTCCTTTTTGAAGGATTTATTTCCCTCATCCACTAAGAAGAGGTCTTCTAATCCCATTTCAATTGAACTCTCATCATGGCGGTCTACTGTCCCAAAAGTTTCACTCTGGACTCTTCTTTCTAGTTTTCAGTATTTGTGTTGGCTGTCCCAAAATATACTGTTGTGGATTTTTTTGATTCATCTTCCATATATTGCCTTTCAGTTGATAACTATTTTTCTAATTGAGAGGAAAATTGTTCTTCAATAGGAGTTGGCTGCTCAATTTTGTTCAAACAACTCCTAGTTTGGGCAATGATATTTGCACATGAAGGGAAATTGAATTCTAAATGAGGTGCATTATGGACCCTGCACCACCCAGACATTAGTACTTCTTCTAGTATTAACCTATCCTTACTACCTAGTTGTTCTTAGATCAACTCTTCAAGTGCTTTGGCTGCAATGTCAACAGGTTCCTCTTCTAGATCTGCAAGAGCTAAGGGCTGATATATTTCCAAGAAGGGGATTTCTCCTTGCAAAACCATTTCAATTCTACCCAAGAATGTTAATCATTCCATCTCATTGTGTCTGTAGGTGTGGTGAATTCTACACTTATTTGACAATGAAAACTATTGCAATGGATTCTTCAATCTCCTATTTAAATCTTCTTGCAACTGCTACTCCATCTAAGCTCATATCTTGTTTTCCTTCAAATTTTCTGATTTTAAAAATCCTAGCACATGATGAGATCTATCTATCTCAGATTTTTCTTGAAGGTGCATTCAACTTCCAACTTTGTAGCCTTGTGCTCAACCATGCCCTCCTTCTAGGATAGTTCTTTTGATGGTTTTTTTGCACCTTCTCAACATAGACAATGCACAAGTGCAATGCCTCTCTTGAAAGGTAATTTTTGCAACTAAGTTTTAGAAATCAACCCAAGGTCTCTTGGGTGCTAGGTCATGACTATGATTGGAATAGTTCAATTGGTTGATGTGATTTTCTAGTAATCACATGGAAGCCTTTATGGTTTACAAAGCATGGGAAGTTTGGCCTACAAATGGAGTTTCAAGGGTGTTGAAAATGAATGAATAGTGGCTGCCAACTCAAAACAACAAGTTGAAACTCACTATGTTCATAAGATTTAGCATTTTTGTGATGCTTGGAATCCTACTCTAACAAAGAACTAAAATAAATAGCAAAAGAGAAAGGGTTGAGAGAGTCATTCTAAATCTAAACTATGAATGAACATTAACAATGGAAGATGCTACAATAGATAGACTCCCAAAAAAATGAGTTTTTCTTTACCAAGAGAAACCTACTACTACAAAAAACTAGTGCAATCTAATAAAGCTTGTAGATTTCCAGATTGTGCATTCACCTCATGAACATATAATTTAACTAAAGTGTAGCATATGAATTAGCTTATACTAGCTTTGCAAAGTGATTCATCATCAACAAACCACAAAAAACATGAGTTGGAAGTGCATCCAATACTATAACAACATTCACCATTAAAGTCATTCAAGAAACTAACAAACTAAAACTAACATGGAGGTTGAATCATGCATGCAAAATGAGAAAGCTCAAATAAAACACCCAAAATAATGCAATGCTTTTTTCTATTGCTGCAAAATGCCTCTTACAACAATTCACCACCACCTACAAATGAGGAGAAAGCCCCTATTTATAGTTTTCCAAAAGTGAAATGAATGGCCAAGATTTAATTACAATGTGTGGCCTAGATTTGATACAACTTATGGTTTCACCTACCCCTAATATTTTGCAATTTAAATATACTATTTTGTCTTTTTCCCTATTTTGTCTTGTAGTCTATTTTTTCTTGTAGCTATTGTAGCTATTTTTTCTTTTAGCTACCTTCTCTACTATAGTTGAAAACTATGGAAATCTAGCTTTTTGTTGATGTGTTTGCATCATTTCTTCATTCAATCAAGTAAATCCAATTACATATTTGTGTTAGTAAGAAGCATATATTTTACTTCTAATCTTGGTGGACAGCTCTTTACCATCAAATTATTTGTATAGAACAACTTCCTCTTGCTCTTGATTCTAGTGGACAACTCCCTGATTCTTCAACACTAACTTCTTTGGCATGCATTCATGGATAAGGAGATCCTCCATTTTGGTAACCTTAGATCTTCGTTGGCATATTTCATATGTGAGACTTTGTGACACAACATCTTCTATATCAGGGTTGGCCATTGCCCTCTACTTGAATTCATCAATGTTCATGTTCCCAAGGTTTGTATCCAAGATTGTGTCCTAGGTGGAGGTGAGCTTGGAGGTGCACTCCACCCCATGGAACTGATACTTCATTTTTTCCTTTTCTTCCTTTCCTCTTGGAGTCCTTGTAGGCTTCTTTCCTTTGTCACTTTTTCCCACGGGATTCCTTGATGATCCCTCAATAGACTCCATAAATCCTACACACACAGAGTGCAATAAGTGGATTGGTATATCAACAAGGAAAATGTCAGTTAAATCCTACAAATTCACAGTTAGATCCATTTGTATACCCTTAGAAGATCATGAATTCATCATTGTTAAAAATTTGGAGCTTGCTTGGGTCATTTATGCACATGTAGGCTTAGGAGTGTGGGTTTCCCCTAGGTGGAAGCCATTAGGAGAAAGTTGGAGCAGAATGGTGTCAGGACTGTGGAATCCTACAAACAACCACCCACATGGAAGTTTTTGCATGGTTTAATTGATGAGAAAATCTCCCATGGAATGATTAGACACACATGAAAATTGGCTATGATGCATTCAAGGCTACAAGATTAGGCTTTAGTGCAATTGTGGGTTTGACGAATGTAAGCATTGTGGATTGGAAGGGCATTGATGCTTTTCCATTAAATAGCGGCGCTAGATGGATGACACCCCACATGTGGAGTTTCACATAGTGAAACCCGCATGGTAAATTTCCTTCATGATTTCATTTTCTTTCTAAGTTGGAGGTTGTAGACCTTGGAATCAAGCAATGTAGGTTTCAGGTAGTGGAGGGGCACTAAGAACTCATCGTTAAAGAACAACTTTAATAGGGCATACTTTCGACCGCGACAACCCACATGGGTAGACCCGTTGGAGTGATTTTCTCAAAAGCTTGTGACTTTCATGTTTTAAGACCAATAACAGTGAAGGTGGGCATGGGGTCTGCATGGCGAGAGGACATGTGAGATTTTTTGTCAAAGAATGATGGTGAAATGATGACCACCTCCATGGAAACTTCCTCAAAGCCACAACTCTTAGCAATTTTGAGTTTTTTCAAATTAAGCACATGAAAGATACATTAGAAGGGTACCTAGACCTATTCCTCAATGATTTGACCCCTTTCAAAAAATACAAAAATTTGGAACGCGAAAGCTGTAAGGTTTGGCACCGTTAAAAAATGACAATCCACACACGACAACCTGCACATGGAAACTCATGGAAAGCGACCCGCATACAAAAACCTACAAATGATGACCTACACACAGAAACCCGTGGATGGAAACCCGCACACGAAAACCTGTGGATGACAACATGCAAACAACAAACCATAGTGAAATTCCCACAAAGTGACAAAACTTAGTAAACTTGAGATTTTTAATTTTAGCACATGGGAAAAAGGGTAGAAAGAATGTCTAGACATATTCCCTTAAGATTTGACTTATTTTGAAAAATGAGGAAATTTGGAATGTGGAAGCCATAGGGTCTGATGCCATTAAAAATGACATTTCACAAATGGACTTCCATGGACGAAAACCCGCAAACGACTTCCTACAGTGAAGTTTCCACAATGTCTAAACATTTAGAAAATTTGGCTCAAACCCCTTTAGGATTATGGAGACATCCATTTTATGGGCCTTAGATGTTGAAAACTTAAAGTTTGTACCCTTCTTTTGAAATGCAGAAATTTGGAAGGAAAAAGCTAGAGGGTCGAAAGCTATAAAAAAAATGGCATTTCACACATGGAAACCTGCACAGAGAGACCCGTAGATGACGACCTTCACATGGAAACCTGCGGATGACAAACCGTAATGGAATTCTTACAACTTCTTAAAACTTAATGAAACCTTGGCAGTTCATTTAGGCATCATGGAAAAATTCCAATTCCATAGGCAACTTGTCCCCAAAGTCAAAAAATGAAGGAAAAAGAAAAGCAAGTGAGAAGGGACAAAGCCGACTGGAGCAAGGAAAAAGTGGGAAAAAGGGGGTCCCTACCTTCGACAGGGTGTGTTTGCAAAATATGCACAACATATACTAAGGATGAGTAATCAAGTTTAGGAATGATTCCAAACTTTTATTCATCCCCTGAACCCCCCTACAAACTTGGGTCATAGGGGCATCCTTGGTCCAAGGACTTCCTACATACCTACTTCCAAACGAGATTCAAGTCACATGTAGTTCTCCTCACAATGTCTCTCTCAAGGATCATACACCCAATTTTTTGTACCCAAGATTTCATTACTCAAGGGAGTGAAGTAGAATGACATATATGGAAATCCATAGGAGGGACTAAAACCCAACAATATGGTGAACTGCCCTTTTATCAATACCCTTCTTAAATACAACCATATCTCATGGAGTATCATTAATTACTATTAAATATCCCAAAAAGGTACCATTTAATGCTTCCCCTAAATTATAATGCTTAACACTAGACCGAGGAAACTAGCTAAGTTCACAATATAGCAAACTCGTACTAAAGAACTTCCAACCAAGGACACTAAGATCTCAATTTAAAACTTACACTATTAGTATTCATAATGCAATTGAAAAATCCTAGAATCATGTGGAGGCTCATCTCATTAACATGGAGGCTAAGTTGAATAATCATCAATAAGAACTCTTTATTTTTACAAGAGATTGTGATCTATTTAGGATAAAAGAATAACAAGACAATTCCTTACAACCTCATTCATCCAAAAAGATATGAGATGTTATAATTATTGATGCCAAAAAATATGGCAGTTATCTCATTATAACATAATGACACTAATAGGTCGTTAGGTTTACTTATAATTATATTTAACTCAATAGACATTATTATCCACTTATGACACAAATATATCTAATTGAAACTCAAGTTTAGTTGTCACTCTATTGCATACCATTAATTACTAATATTAAACTAGAATCAATTCATACATAGAAATTAGGATCCCAACATAATCAACGTAAGGTGATCTTTGTAACATAAAAACTATCTAAAACACTAAAAGACTTACCACATGATAATTATAATCTTTCTTTAATAACAACTAATGACAAGGTCATACTTAAAACAATTGACAAGCCTTTAGCTAATAGATCAATTTATGACAATTTACACTTAATAATATAAATGATAACAATATTCCTAACTTTTTTATTTCATTTACTCTAATTGTGACACTATATATATTTAAGTGTTCCACAATTTATTTATTTATTTTAAAAAAAGAGGGGTAAAAATTTATTCAAATCAAAATAGAGCAATACAAAGCAAGGGCATTACACGCCCCTATCTATCTCCACTAATTGGTCCAACTTTTGTGACAAATTCAGGGGTAATTGACCCCTTTTCATAATATGCCAATCTTGCAAATGATCAAAAGCCTATTTAGCCAAACAATCTGCAACCCCATTCCATTCTCTAGGAATACGACATAAAGAAACAAATTCCAAGGAAGCACACAAATTAAGAATTTGGTTTATGATAATAGCCAAATGCCAACTGACATCTTCTAACTGTTGCCTCTTCAACAAAGTCACCACCACCTGAGAATTAGATTAAAAAATGATATGTCTCCATCTAAGAGCACAACCATGCTCCACAACACATAAAATGGTAAGAGCCTCCATCACATTGTTAGTATACCAACCCTTATAAACATAAAAGATAAACTCAACAGTCCTATAACTAGTCCACCCAACACCTTTGAAACAAGCAAGACCAGGGTTTCCATGAGAAGAACCATCTATTTTGATTTTCAACACATCCTATCAAGGACACCAACACCCCTCCCTGTTTATCTTCTGAAGAGGATGTCAAAATCTATTTCTCATGATCTGACTAGCACTCTGAGTAGCACCCCTCTGAAGAAGAAGATTGAGATAAGTGCAACAAGAAATCTCTCCTAGATCCACACACTTAGACAAGTCACATTTAGCCGAAATAGTTTCTCCAAAAGAATGAGGAATCTTCCACCATAAATGTTGGGTAACTAGCTTCACATCTTGAAAAATATGGCAATTCCTCTCTAGCCAGATATGCTAGATAATAAAAGTTGTTCCAAGAGCCCAAGTAACTTGGAGAAAAGAGGTCTTAACAAGGGCCTTCCCCCATTGGGAAAAGAACTCTACCAAAGAAGATACATGCCAACAAGCCTGGTTCCACACAACCCACCAAAGGTGTCAAAGCCTCCTGGAGAAAGAACATTGGAAGAAGAGATGAGAGACACTCTCCTCACTATTACAACATAGAACACACATCGAGGGACCCTGGAACCCTCGCTTGCACAAGTTATCCCAAGTAAGACACTAGTTTTGGACCACCAACCACATAAAAAAGCTGCACTTGGGCCAAGAATTTTTGTTCCACACTTGCTTCCACCAAGGAATCTCAATGTCTCCAAACATCTACCTAACCAACTCACCATAACCCACTAAAACAGAGTACTTACTAGATAAATCATTGTTACTCCAATCCAATACATCCTACCCCGCCATGGAATTGCATTTGCGTGATGCAAGAATCTGATCCAACTCTTACCTATCCTCCTCTATCCCTCCTAGCGGCCAATTTGAGGAGTGATTCCATCTAAGGCCAACAACTAGTCCAATATTTCGAACAAACTTATAATGCTCAACTATATTCCAACCTACAACAAAAAAATGATCACAAAGAGTCTAGAGGTGAGGGTAAGCAGAAAGAATAGGAGGATGACCATCACAAGAATCCCTCTAAAAAAGAGCTTGATAACCCATATGACATATCCAAAAAATCCCATTCTTAACCAATTGAGCCCTTGATTTGAGGGTATTCCAAATCATAGATCCCATTCCTTCTAAAGGGAAATGAGGAACATCAAAAGTATTAACATCCTTAAGATACTTGTGGGTAAGAATATAGGCCCAAAGTTGATGTTGACTAGTACACCAACACCAATATAACTTGGCTACAAGAGATTTTCCATTCAAAATAGTAGAATGCAATCCAATCCCCCCCTCTTTCTATGGTCTACACACCGTTTCCCACTTAACAAGACTCCATTTAGCTGATTTCAAGTTACCACTCCAAATAAATTGTTGTGAGAGAGCATCAAATTCCCTTAGGAAATACAAAGGAGCCACCTGAACAAAACACCTGTAATAGGTAAAGCTTGCATAAAAAACTTCAAAAGAGTCACTCTTGTAGTAGTAAAAAGCCAACGATGAGTCCAATGATTGAATTTACTATGCAACTTATCAAGCAATTTTTTCTAAAAAGGCATGGGCTACTTACCAACAACAAGAGGTATTCACAAATAGACAAAGGGAAGATATCCAATCTAAAACATCAAAATATTAGTGATCCATCATTGAATAGCTTGAGGTGTATTAGAAAAGAAGATAGAAGACTTGTGCTCATTAAATTTTTGACCTGAAGCAGCAAGGTAAATATCCAAAGACCACCTAAAAGAGACAACCTCTTGAAGATGAGCCCTCCCCATAAGAGAAGTTTTGTCCACAAACTAAAGATGAAAGAGTTGTGGTAGCCCATTTCCCCAACCCCAACCTTGAATCCTGCCCTAGGAAACCCATGACTTAAGAAATCTACCCAAACCCTTAGCCATAATAATAAACAAATAAGGGGAGAGAGGATCTCCTTGATGAAGGCCCCTGGATGCCTCAAAAAGCTTAGAAGGTTCCCCATTCATAAGAACAAAAAAACATGAAGAGGTAACACAACTCATAGTCTAATTGACCCAATCTAGACTAAAACCAAAGCCTAAGAGAATTATTTGCAAAAAATGCCACTTAACTCTATCATAAGATTTGTCCATATCCAACTTGATGAGCATAGGCTTCTCCTTAGAAATCACCATAGAGTGAATGACTTTAGAGGAAACCACCACCCCATCTAGGATCTGTCTACTAGCCAAAAAACCTCCTTGCTCCTTAGAGATTATAGAAGGAAGACAAACTTTGAGCCTCTCTACAATCAATTTAGTAATAATTTTGTACACCACATTACAAAGAGAAATAGGTCTAAAGAATTTGAGTTGGTCTACATCTTCCTTTTTAGGTATCAAAACCAGAAAATTAGAGTTCAAGGCACAAAGCATATGCTTACTATGAAGAGATTCCCAAGCAACCTCCAACAAATCCAAACTTATAATATCTCAAAAATCCTAAAAAAATTCAACAAGAAAACCATCTGGACCAAGAGCTTTACCTTTATTCATCCCAAAAACCACCTCTTCCAATTCAGGTAAAGAAATCGGGCGGATGAGGAAATCATTCATCTCCTTGGAGATTAGGGATGGAATGCAAGCAAGGATCAAATTATCATCTTCTGCAAGGGGTGAATCCTTAGAAAAAAGAGTAGAATAAAATTTTCTAGCCTCACGAGACATATCCTGCAAAGAAGAAATGTGGATCCCATCTACAATTACTAGAGAGGAGATACAACTTCTATTGTGACGATCCTACACAGAATGATGGAAGAAAGCAGTATTCATGTCCCCTTCTTGAAGCAAATCAATCCAAGGCTTTTTCTTCTAGAAAATATCCTCCTGGAGCTCCCACTCCTCCACAACTCTTGCAACCTGGGGTTTCGCTTGCCCCAAAGCATCTAAGAAATTGAAATCTTGAATTTGGTGAGTAATCACATAAAGGCATGCCTAAGCATTCCTCTTCATAATCTTAAAATTTCCAAAACTCATCATTTTCCACCTCTTAAGGTGAAATTTAACATACTAAAGTTTCTTAACAAAGGTGTACATAGTTGTACCATAGGCAGGGCTGCCATCATGCCACCATTGGGCCATAAAATCACGCAAAGAAGACTCCTAAAGCTACATAAACTGAAACTTAAAGGGAGGATTCTTGGGAGCTATAAAAGAGGTTGTTGAAAGTTTAATTTCCCAATGATAAGAACCCCTCCAATCCAATCTACCTCCCACCCAAAAACAGGAAAGAAGAAATCTATCCAACCTTTCAGAGATCACTTCCTCTCCACTCCATCTATTATTCCAAGTGAAAACCTCATTAGAAGGCTTGACATCAATTAAATCTAGCAAATCCACATTCTCCTGAAAAAAGATAAGAAGTAGGACCAAGCTAAGGCAACCCACCTCTTTTCTCTTCTAAGCTCAACACAAAATTAAAATCACCAGCCAAGATCCAAGGAAGATATGGAGCATATGATCTAACATACCTTATATGAGCCCATAGCTATATTTTTCCATGAATATCAATTGAGGCATAAAAATTAGTAACCAAAATGGTCTCACCAGTTTCCAAGGAAGAGACAACCATGGAAATATTAGAATGACTCAAAATCCACCAAAGTGGAGAAACCTTTCTTGGATTCCAAAAAAGAGCCAAAACCCCAGAACTCCTTTGAGAACTAATGCATTGACACTGACCAGAATACCAGATATGAGAAAAACACTGAAGCATGAAGTAAACTGAAAGTTTAGTCTCCTAAAAACAACAAATTTCTGGAGAATGGACAACAACCATATAATGAATAGCCTTTTGATAGGAGGTACTATTCAACCCCCTTATATTCCATGAGAGAACAATCATGGGGGAGATGGAGAAAAGTGAGCATCAATGGGTTTAACAGATCCAAATTCCACCAACAAGTCTCTAGTATGCTTAATCTTCTCAAGATCCTTCTTGCGGCCACTTCTAGAAAATTTCTTAGATGCTCCCTTCATAATTGTGCATTGTTGCACCACCAAGGCTAGAGAAGACCCCTTGCTCTTTCCAAAAACTAGTCCCTCCTTTTCCAAAATTTTCAAAACAATATCATCATCCTCATGCATAGGATCCTTTAGAGATACTAGATGATCCTACATACCCTATGATAAATGAATATCCTGACCAGATCCCTATCCCTACCCCATAGCACAACCCATACCAACAACATCATAAGGCACATCTGACAGGATTCCTTCCTCCAAGGTTGAAGTGTCCAACACCTCAAACTGATTAAAGTCCTCTTCATTCTTCCTATCCTTGAACAATCTCTTTTGACCACGACCCTTAGCATAAGGCTTAACCAACACAAACCCATCTTTATCCAAATCACCCTCCATCGAAGATTTCCCCTTATCCTCCTTAAAAAATTTTGGAGCTGAAGATGAAGGGGAGGAATTAGGAGGAGCCTTATTAATCCCAAGACATTGCTTCTGATGATGTCCATACTCATGAGAAATTCGATAATGAAAAGGAAGTGACTCATAATCAAGTTGTTGAATGCAAGATAGAGAACCAAGACCAATTTCCAGACAATCTAGCAAGGGATTATTCAAATCAACCTCCACACAAATCCAAACAAAAGAAATAACCTTTCTTTCAAGGGTTTGTTGAGAAACTACAATAGGCTTACCAAGAAGAGCAACAATCCATTGTAAAATATCTTCTCTCCAAAACTCTAGGGGAAGCCGCAGAAAATGGACCTAGACAGGAACCCTCGACGACAATTCTTTAGTTGTATTAAAACCCATATGCCAGGGTTTAATAAACAATCCAATATGATTATAAAAGTAGGGTCCTCCCTCAAAAACCTAATTCCTATCAACCATATTGGAAAAAACAACCACAAAATAATTGTTTGCATCCCCCATTAATTTCATTTCGCCCTAAACCTGCCATGTATGGTTGATCCAAGCATCCAAAGCGGACAGTGGAATACGAATCCCAAAAAAAAAAAGATTAAAGCATGTCTACTCCAATAAGAAACATCACCAATCATCGATTCGGGAGAAAGAACCAAGACTAGACGATCTTGACTTTTGGGAAAATATCCATTTACTTTCTTTAGTTTAGGGCCCTCCCCCACATAAAATGAATTAGATTGTTGAGCTTTCAAATCCGATGAAGATCCATTGTGAAACACACCATGACCAACCACCACCAGACTGGTAGAAACTTGATACTCTACCATAGACCAAAAAAAATACCACTCTGAACACACCAAAGGCCTCACCCAAGGACAACCAATAAGAACACCTCCCCTGAAAGCAATGCACCCCAAAAAGCAAAGAAAAACCCACCCTTACACGTAGAAAACCAACACAACAAAAAAATGATTAAACAAAGCCCTCATAAGAAAGAAGACCCCCCACTTGATGCATCTTCACATCTCCTCGCCAATCTATCACCAAAGGAAAGCATGTAATGAAATTTGCGGGCATGCAACCATGACCTCAATGGCTGCAGGCAAGCCTACCCACATAGCATAGAAAAATGACTGTGCGCACACTCTCCTCTCATTCCTAAAAGATATTAAGGTCTGGGCCTTGGTTTTTAGCACTACAAATAAGAAGCCCTACTAGTTCACTAAGGATCCTCCCCTTAATACGAGGGTAAACAACAAACTCCATTGCTGACGAGGTAGAAAATGACCCCGTGAGGTTTGAACCTTGGTTGTTGGCTCTATAGGTAAGAAGCCCCACCATTTCATCAAAGGGTCACCCCCAAAAGTTTAATATTAAGGTTTGGGCCTTGGTTCTTGGCACTACAGATGGGTGATTGATCCCACAATAGTGGTTTACAATTTTTGGCCAAACTAGACACTGAAATAATTTTTTTTAACTAAATCTTCACTTTCGGGAAACTATAGCGTCTAAACCGTGAGGAATTTGAAGATGATGCAAACTAGAGTTTCATAAAATTTTGTCTGTAGATTCTAAATATATTTTTTTCAAAATTTTTGGGATTAGATTGCACTTCTTTTTCCATCTCCTTCGAAAAATATTTTTTTTTAGAAAACAACATTTTTAAAAAGTGACTCACCGTATAATGCATAACTTTTTTTCCATAAAGGATAAAATTCTAATTCTTTTGAATTTAGATTTGTAACTCTCATATCTAGTGCTTCCACTTGGTTAAATAGTTTCTTATTGAATATTTTTTCTTTAATCAAGTTTTGAAGTCAAACCAATTATAATTCAGACATAGCGTGACCGTATAACGCGTAACTTTTTTGTATGTATTGAAATCCAATTTTTTTTTGTTGGATCAAGGACTTCAATATTTGGCGCACTCATATTTTTCAATTTTCTTTTTTGATAATCTGCTATTTTTCTACATGTGTAGAACAAAGAGTTTGATTTTGAGTGAAAAACCTACATTCACAAGAAATAAAAAATAAATATAATAATAAAATTAAATTTATTTAAAATTATACTTTTGGAAATCTTATAATAAGGACTACATACTTACAAAAATAAATTTTAAATGAATTCATTTGATCCTCCAAAAGGTAAATCAAAAGTGGTTTTTATCAGCATTTTGATAGTTGTAAAGGAGACTCCATTATAGGTATGGTTTAAAACTAGTGAGGTTCTATCCAAGGGGGTTTGATCTAAGGTAGTTTGATCAAACCCTCT
Source organism: Sequoia sempervirens (assembly GCA_007258455.2). NCBI lineage: Eukaryota > Viridiplantae > Streptophyta > Pinopsida > Cupressales > Cupressaceae > Sequoia > Sequoia sempervirens. The sequence continues at coordinate 11,339 of VDFB02172776.1, read as the reverse complement.
TCAATTGGAATGCTTTAAATGGAAATTTTTAAGGCTTAAATAATTATATTTTCTAAAAATATGTGATTTCAGCAAAAATCAGAATCTCCCATAAATTGTAAACCACTATTGTGACAACACGCAGACAAGAAGCCCCACTAGTTCACCAAGGAGCCTCCCCTTAATACAAGGGTAAACAACAAAATCCATTGTTGATGTGGTAGAAAGTGACCCCGTGAGGTTTGAACCTTGGTTGTTGGCTCTATAGGTAAGAATCCCCACCATTTCATCAAAGGGTCACCCCCAAAAATTTAATATTAAGGTTTGGGCATTGGTTGTTGGCACTATAGGCAAGAAACCCCACCAATTCACCAAGGAGCCTCCCCTTAATATGAGGGTAAACAAAAAATTCCATTGTTGATGTGATAGAGAGTGACCCCATGAGGTTTGAACCTTGGTTGTTGGCTCTACAGGCAAGAAGCCCCACCATTTCACCAAAGGGTTGCCCCTTATTTCAATGTTCCACAATTTATTAAGTGAAGATATGAATTTCATTATTCATATATTCCTTATATTATACACATCCCTTATCAAATACTCATGCTACAAAAGTGAGCTCTAACTCATAAGAAACATATTTATTACTTGAAGGTTATAGATATGTATAATTAATGCCATCATACATAATTAGCCTTAGCATCTAACATCATTTTTGAATCACAATTGATTGATGATGTTGAGGACTAGTTTCACATAATACTCCCAAGTTCATTGTAAACATTTAATTGATTTAATTTTTACTTTTAAATTCTTCCTACTTGTTAGTGACCAAAATCATGCTGACGACCAAATGAGCTAGGTTACAAAGTTAAAAGTTAAGCCATAAGAATTATCAAAAAGGTTGGCCTTCATACCTAGCAATGCCATTCACTTGAAAGTTCCCAAAGCCTTTTCAAAAAAATATTTTGTGAATATCTTGCAACCATCACATTCCATGAAACCACATTTCTTTGAGGGACTTCATCAATATAAAATTTGAGCCTCTCTGGATGCTTCCAAAATTCTCAAGTACAGATCTCTCACATTGATCCAAATCATCCCATCTCCTTTTTTGTTCTCTTCTCTTGCTCAACGTGTAAACACTCTAAAAAATCCTCTAATCCTTTATGCTTGATGGACATCCATAGCTAAAATTGTCATGGGAAATGAGGATGCTAGCAATAATTATGGAATTTAAATTTACACCTGCCAATGGCAATTGATCAAAACTTCTTGAAGCCTTTTCAAAAAATCCATTTCATGGATATCCTATAGTCATTGCAATCCATGAGACCATGCTTCTTTGAGGAATTTCAACCATCATCTTGTGCTCTCTCCTATACTTCCTACATCTGATGATAATCTTTATGCTTTGATGGATGTCCATGGTCTATTCAAAATCTCCCATTTTGATACAAGAAGGGAGTATGTGGTCAAGGTTATGGAGTTTGGCTTTGTTTTATTCCTACCAATTTATTTGCATACCAAATTCTAAAGCATTTAAGTTATGATGAATGCTTGTGCCATCCTCTCCTAGCTAGTTTTGCCACATTAATATTTGAGAGAGATTCCCATACTAGCACCATCCATCTTGTACCCTTTTATTGGGTGTGTGCAAAAAGTTGAGTCCACTTTTTGGCCAAAAAGTGGAAGTGTTTTCCCTAATTTTTAGTATTTGACACATTTAACCTTAAAATTTGAAGCACTTACAGATGAAATCTTTAAAAAAGTCAATAATCATAAAATGTAGTGCTCGGAGTCTAGTTTCCAAATATATAATTTATTTCAATACCCAGATTGTACAAATTGAGATTCAATAGGCATTTCAAAAAACCACTGTTTAAAAGTCATTTTTTTTTTACCATACCATGCATGTGTACGACATCCATATTTTGACTTAAATTATCGTATTTTTCTAAATCCTTTTGGGAAAGTTTTATGACTCACTGAACCTTGCTCTTGATATTTTTTTGTAATTTTTTATTGAATATTTTTTTTTGTTAATTTTTTATTAGGTAGATTTGTCATTTTGAAAAATCGTCATGTACGACATGCATAAAATGACCTAAACTTATATTTTCTGATTTTTTTTTTTTCAAATTGAAAAGAATTGTCTGAAGTTTGCTCTCGTGCAATCCGTTTGTCAAAATGTTATGTTGATCAAAAGTTATTAAAATAGTAAAAACTCGATATTTAAAGTTTATGGACCAATTTTATTAGAAATTAATTGAAAAATAGAAAAATAATTCAATTCCAAAACAAATTATATATTTAGAATCTACATTGTTTGATCTAAAATGGGTTTTCATTTCAAAAAAATTTTGAAAAAGGTTGTCAGCCATATGTCCAAAGTCGATATTTTTTTCTTTGACATTGTTAGGGCCTTCAATTTGCAGGTCAAACCAGGTTGAAGGCTTAGGTTCGGACTTCCAAAGCTTTTCCCGAACTGAAAACCTTGGCAAAAACCGCCCACGATGCAAAACAAAATTCAAATTTAAAAAAAGGGATCAAATTATAAAAGCGGGGATCGTTTATCATGAGGATCAAAGTGCTATATCTGAATCCCGTTATTCGACCATTGTAAAGGTAGCGGGATCCCATTTATAAGATGGGATCACATTTATACTAGCGGCTTTTCGATTTTTGAGTAGTGGGATCACCGATTATAGGCGGGATCCGTTTGATAATAAGCGGGATCGTTTAATTATAAGCGGGATCCGGTTATATTATTTAAAAGCAACGTGCACAATTAGCATCAAGTGCGCAGCTTTGCAGCTTCACGTAATGCGGTAGGAGGCACTAAAATCAATTATTTTTCATAAGTTATTGTATTCTGAGGTGGTCAATTTGATTTTTGTTGATTTTTATCAAAGGGCATCATCTACACCATTTTGAAGTGAAATTTGCAATATGGATTGAATTTTTCCAAAGGCATGAAAGAAACAATTTTTAAAAAAATTGGAATTGTGGTAGTTTTCTATTTGTTTTGAGGAACACAAGAGGAAGAATTTTGTCGTGGTGGTATTCAACTTCCAATTTGGATTCAATATTTTGAAGTATTTCACTATTAACATTCATTTGTGCTTGAGAATTTTATAATTATGGGAGATAAATTTCATAATAAGAGAAGAAAGACATTGACTCCTCAAGAAGTTAAAGCAAATAAAGAAAAAGAGAGACAAAGACAAAGAGAAAGAAGAATGAGAATAAAATCAATGAACGATGGTGGAGCAACTAATTCAACAACTATTGAAGATGAAAACATTGAAGATACCATAGTTGTAGATGAAGCTAATTTGCAAGGAGTCAATTTGGAGAAGAATATGATTATACAAACAAGTCCTACTATGTCTTCAAATCCCTCTTTGAATGCTATGGAGAATGTTTCAATATGCACAAATCCAGGTATGTCTTCAAATCCACATGTTAGTGAAATGGTAAATTTGTATGTAGAAGATTTACAAGATGTTGGATATAATGATGTTGACATTGACTATATTCAAAGAGATGAAACTTTTATAGAATTTGTTGAAAACAAAAAAGAAAAATATTTTGTTGCAAATGAAAATCAAAATGATCATTTTCTTGAAAATGAAAACAAAACCTATATTTTTGATGAAAATGAAAACCGTTTGTTGATGAAAATGAAGATGAGAACCGTTTTGTTAATATGAAAATGGCTTGTTTTGTTGATGAAAATGAAAATGAAAACTGTTTTGTTGATGAAAATGAAGATGAAAATCTAGAATGTGATGTTGAATTTAATGAAAATACTTTTTTTAAAATTGGAAGTGGTGTTTTCGATAATCTTCCTGATCAAATTTCTTAGAGGCAAATAAGAACACATGCAAATAGAATATACACCGAATTCTTTTATCGTAAAAAAATTGCATTTCAATGTCAACTAATGATGCAATTGATGAGAATGCAAAAAATAAGGAAAGTAATGAAAAGGTTAGGCTTTTAACCCTAAAAGAAAAGATCAATCATTAAAACATGCTATGTCTACTGTTGCTAGTGCCATTCAATCTATTGGAAAAAATAGTCAATCTAAAGATAAAAATGCAACAAGAAGAGCTATAACTATTGCTATAGTCAATAAAACAACTTTGAATAAAAGAATGGTAAGCAATATTAGTGAAGTTTTAAAAATGCATCCTAAAACATTACTTTAAAATTGTAGCAAAAGAAGTATAAGTGATCCCTATCAATCAATGTTGGTGTTTTAGGTGGATGACTCACCAAAGTGCGATATAAATTGGAGTGTTGAAATTAAATCTTTGATTGAAAATATTGGCATGATAATACTAGGGTTTCATCTAATGCTAAGAGATGTTTTAAAATTAAGAGGTGGTCAAAGTCCGGCGATCCTCACCGAAAACACCTACTAGATACAACACAAAATGAATATTATAGAAAATTTTGTGGTGATTCAGTATTACCTGGTAATATTAAAATAAGTCAAAGGTCTTTTGAAAAATGTAAACACTGGTATGTAAAAATTAATAAGCAACGAATATCTTGTTGTTGTAAATACATGTTCAATTTTGTTATTTTATGATGTTTTTCGATATATACGTTGTACCTTGCATTCTAACATGATTATACAGGATTGTGGTATTGATATGCCACCTGAATCAATAAGAGAGTTTATTTCAGGTTTGTTTTGTGAAAAGTCTAATGATAGATTATTTTATTTAAGTTCTTGTATTTCTGGACAATGCATTAGCTACGGAAATCTTTCATTTTTTAGAAATTGTTTGCATAAAAGTGTTGATCATGATTTTGGACAACAATTAGTAGGCGTCAAAGATTTAGGAATGTTCACTATTCTTTAAAAGATGGAAAAATAGGAAAGCGTTGTGATTTAGTTATAGAAAAAGTTAGTGTGCATGCATTTATGAGTGAATTTAATAATAAATTGTACCCAAAATATGTTATGCACTCACGAACCTATCTTTCGATGGCTTGATGGCCAATTTAATGTAGAAACTTCCAATTGGTACTATACTTCGGTGGTTGATTTTGTGGAAATTATATACTCTGGCTCCGCCAAGGAATTCAATCTCAATATTATAATTCTAGCAAGTAGCTATGTTTGTCCATATTGTTTATAGACATGTAGATGATATGCTTGAGGATGATAAGGGAAATTTTTTGAGGGAATATCATTTTATTTGAGTGACAATGCGGTTACATTCATGAGTTTGTTCAATATTGTTTTAGTATATTTTATAAAATTTAAAAGAAGAGAATCCATATGAAAAAGAACTTCCTCATATGGTGGATAATTGTCTGAGGCGGGTTCAAAAATGCTAGAATGTTCGTGGTTAAGTAGGGTTCACAAGAGACTTAATGTATATATGGAGTTTTTGAAGGCGGGCATTAAAGGAGAACATGATGGAGTCGTGTGTCAAAAGAATTCTTGCTAGAAGAACAATTAAAATTTGAGGATTCAGTAAAATTTAAAAATGCACATGAGATTGTGGATTGGTGTAATAGAAGATTATCTACACCTGGTTCGAGTGATTACTCTACAGTTCATCGATTCTTTTGGTTGGTGGAAGAAGAAAACATTGTATCTAGAGTTGATTGTGAGACAAATAGTGGATCTACTAAATGGCATTCATTTAGGAGTGCGACAACAAGCACATGGACTATTTGGACAAGGGAGCTTGCATGTTTTTGCCATTTTTGTATCTCAGGAAATTGGGAAGCTTGTGAAAATACAAAATGTGTTGAACAGTGGCAACAAAGATCGTTGACACCTGTAGAAGAACATAATCAATATGAAAGAACTATTGAAGAAAATGATCAATTGTTTGCATCTGAAGATTATGATCGTGTTTCAGACCTTGTACAAGAAGGTAATTTTAATTTAATTTATTTCATTTTATTTTGCTTTTTTAAGTTATTTTTTAATACTAAATTAGTTATATGGATATGTACAAGTTATTAAATCGAATTTTGTTGGTAGGACATGTGTATGCAGTTATTGCACCTGAGGGGAATGAAGAGCAAATAGAATATTGGTTGGCTCGTTGTGTGGAAACTAAACATAAGTTGTTAACACCTCGAGAAGATGATGATGGCTTTCATTATCCAACAGGTACGGTGATCCCCTTAAGACACCTCCTTAAGAAAATTTTGATAACAAGTTTTAGATCTCCTTAAGCAATTTTTTAGAACAAGTCTTTGATCCCCTTAAGTAAATTTTGAGAAGTTATTTGATGGTGGTTTTTGAACATGTTTTCCAATAGGATCGGTGAGTGGTTGTTAGCGCCAGCTCACGAAAATGCTTGAGAAGAAAGAATGGTCACGTTAGAAGACTATGAAACACATAAAAGATTATGCATTATTCACATTTGGTGGGTGGCAACAAATATAAAACTAGAGCTATCATAGAAGACCTTCAAAAAAAGTGCTATGGTCAATTTCTATGGAAGAGCATGAGGCAATCATAGATGCATTGCAAAAAGAGAGGATGCAGATGGTACAATGGAATAAGTAAATACAGGTAAATATAGTTTTAGTTTTATTTTGTCCTTTTAAATACATTAAATACATGTTTCGACATTGGTCAAGTGTGTTATTAGTTGAAATTGATTTAAATTGTTCTTTTATATATCCTTAAGGCATAATCACAAAAAGGATCTAGTGCATGCAAATTCAACCTAAACAACATGGAATACTTGGTAAAAATAGGTAATTATCAGTTAAATTATATTTAAATACATGTTTTGATTACATATTGATATTGCTTGGACATAAATAGTTAAAATTGATTTATTGTCATTTTTTGTATCCTAAAGTCATCATTGCATTGATCTCGCTTTGAAACAAAAAGGGAGAGGATGCACGCATTCAACCTAGAATACTTTTAAATGTAGGTAGCAAGAGTTATGTATATAGATAGTTTTATATAAATTAAAATATGTATGTTTTGATGATTTCATTGATATTGCTTGTACCTTTTTGATATTAGGTGGTGTGAAGACCTACTACATTCTAGCCATGAGTTTGAGATGTTCTTGAGATGGCATATCCAAATTTTGTAAACATTGTTTTGAGATGACATATATGTACATACATACTTACAAAATTAAACATACTCTATGTACTTCTATGTATCAAATCAATATTCTATATATTTAGGCATATTATGACCCCTTAAGACATCCCCTTAAGACGTTCTATTATGACCCTTTTAGACATCCCCTTAATTAACATGTTCTATTATGACCCCTTTAGACATCCCCTTAAGACCCCTTAAGACATCCCTTTAATTAACACGTTCTATTATGACCCCTTTAGACATCCCCTTAAGACATATTATAACCCCTTAAGACATCCCCTTAAGGCGTTCTATTATGACCCTTTTAGACATCCTTAATTAACATGTTCTATTATATTGCTAGACATCCCCTTAGGGCCCTTAAGACATCCTTAATTAACATGTTCTATTATGGCCTTTAGACATCCTTAAGACATATTATAACTACGTTAAGACATCCCTTATTAACCGTTCCTATTATGACCCTTTAGACATCCTTAAGACATATTCTAACATAGACATCCCCTTAAGATGTTCTATTATGAACCTTTTAGACATCCCCTTAATTAACATGTTCTATTATGACCCCTTTAGACATCCCCTTAAGACCCCTTAAGACATCCCCTTAATTAACACGTTCTATTATGACCCCTTTAGACATCCCTTAAGACCCTTAAAGGCGTTCTATTATGACCCCTTAGACATCCCCTTAGGAGGCGAACCTGTACTGGCCCTTTAGGCGTCCCCTTACATAACATGTTCTATTATGACCCTAGACATCCTTAAGACCCTTAAGACATCCCTTAATTAACATGTTCTATTATGACCCCTTTAGACATCCTTAAGACCCTTAAGACATCCTTAAGAATGGTTCTATTATGACCCCTTTAGGCGTCCCTTAATTAACATGTTCTATTATGACCCTTTAGACACCCCTTAAAGGCGTCATTATTTGTTTTGACAACTTATAAATTAGTGTGTTAGATCAACTGTTATTTATAGTATTTATTAATTAGCACATTCTCTAATCTTCTATGGTATTGTTAGGGTTAGGATTAGAATTTTGCAATTAGAGTTAGGAATTGAATACTAATTTTAAGCGTAATACTAATTGAACCCTAACCTAGCAGACCAATAGAGCTTGGCCTTATTGAACCCTTACCCTGTCCTAAAATTAATCCTATCCCTAAGCCTTGTTGTATCTGACCCTAATTGAAACCTAACCCTAACTCTAGTTGTGTCCTAATCCTAACCTTTACCCAAAGTTTTATCCTATAACCCTAACCTTAATTCACAGAGAAAATTTTGTGGGTCATATTTCTATTTCTTATGCACATAATTTATGTGATATTCTATTTTTTTTCTTGTTATTGACACATGGAGGCAAGACTTCTATTCATTTTTCATACACTACACACAATCATGATATTCTAAATGGGGGAAACAATGATGAAATTCATTTTCCTTTGGATTGAGCTCCATATTCATCATTTTTAAAATTTATCATGTGTGTACACTACGTATTCATCACCTAATGGTTACAATCATTTTACATATACACATTCTCATGTTATCATAATTTATGTGATATTCTATTTTTTTTCTTGTTATTGACACATGGAGGCAAGACTTTTATTCATTTTTCATACACTACACACAATCATGATATTCTAAATGGGGGAAACAATGATGAAATTAATTTTCCTTTGGATTGAGCTCCATATTCGTCATTTTTAAAATTTATCATGTGTGTACACTACGTATTCATCACCTAATGGTTACAATCGTTTTACATATACACATTCTCATGTTATCATAATTTATGTGATATTCTATTTTTTTTCTTGTTATTGACATGGAGCAAGACTTTTATTCATTTACATACACTATACACAATCATGATATTCTAAATGGAAACAATGATGAAACTAATTTTCCTTTGGATTGAGCTCCATATTCATCATTTTAAAATTTATCATGTGTGTACACTAAATATTCATCACCTAATGGTTACAATCGTTTTTACATACACATTCTCATGTTATCATAATTTATGTGATATTCTATTTTTTCTTGTTATTGACATGGAGCCAGACTTTTATTCATTTTTCATACACTACACACAATCATGATATTCTAAATGGGGGAAACAATGATGAAATTAATTTTCCTTTGGATTGAGCTCCATATTCATCATTTTTAAAATTTATCATGTGTGTACACTACATATTCATCACCTAATGGTTACAATCGTTTTACATATACACATTCTCATGTTATCATAATTTATGTGATATTCTATTTTTTTTCTTGTTATTGACACATGGAGGCAAGACTTTTATTCATTTTTCATACACTATACACAATCATGATATTCTAAATGGGGGAAACAATGATGAAATTAATTTTCCTTTGGATTAAGCTCCATATTCATCATTTTTAAAATTTATCATGTGTGTACACTACGTATTCATCACCTAATGGTTACAATCATTTTACATATACACATTCTCATGTTATCATAATTTATATTTTTTTCTAATGATTACCTCTTTCCTTAATTTTTAGTAGGAACACTTTTTTCCATTACTAGTGAGAAACTAATGGTGTCATTTTATAAATATGTACATTAGCTAATTATATCAATACCTTTTTAGATTTTTTCACTATAAAGAATTTTATTTGCTTAAGAGTTTAGAGCAATGACTTTATTTGTCAATCTAGTTAAGGAAAAATTAAAGAATAAAATAACAAAGAATGGTGATATCCATGATATTCACAAGGTATAGGAATTCCAAGTGCACCAACAATGAGGTAAAATTCAATTTATAGAACTAAATAAGTAGGTAAATCCACATAAATTTTCTCTCATAAAATTAAAATTAATACATTAGAAGGAAAATATCTTATTGTTCATTGAAAAGAAGATTAAACCTAAAATTATTCTACAATTATGAAGTCTTCAGTAAATTTCACATTAATGTCCTATATTAATGTCTTCATTATGAACATAAAATGCATAAATGTACATGCGTAAATTAAAATTTCAAACAATAATAAAGTCCATAATTTATGTAACATATTAAGTGTATGAAACCAATATATTAAGCACACATGAAATAAAGTCCAACAGAGTACATGATAAGTTACAAGAAATATAAAACACATAAAATCACATGTTTGTAGGTCATGTACTGTCTCTATAATCAAGAGACCTCTTCACACCATGCGGACTATGTGGATGACCTGAAACACTCTATACATAAGAGAAAGATGAAATTAGATGTAAAACAATAAAAAATGATTTAATGACAATTTCATTTAGAATCCATCATAAAATTAAATTACCGCCATATCTACATCTGGATGCTCTGGTGCCCCTGAAGAAACCTCTAAATTTCTAAACCAATCTACATAAACAAGACAAAGAAATTCAAATTAGATGTACAACTCTACAATTATTATTTTTTATTCAATTTAATCCAGAATTTATCACATTTTAATTACATACCGCATTCTAAGCTGTGCACTCAGGCCTTTCTCCAAGACCGGCTCCTGCATACGCTCAACTACGTGGATGTACCCATGCTATAAAAAGAAAAGAATATGTGAAATATCATATTAATATGTATATATTCAATTTAAAATTTATAATTCACTTTAAATATAAATAAAAACAAATTACCATTTGATCTCAAACCATGTCCTCCTGGTGGTGTAACTATGTCTAGGTCAGGGCTGAAAGTTGCACTAACAAAGTCCTACAAGATCAAAATTAAAGCATGTACAATTCAATTAGGTTAATATATACATATATATTCAAGTTTGCACATTTTGTAGAAAGTTTTGTAAACAACCCGAAATCGCTGGCCTCAGCAAACTTAACATCAAACGCTTGCCCACTTCATTATTATTGTGGTATCAACCTAGACATACATGTACATAGACATTTAATGCTTATAATATTTACAAGTGTACATGCATGTGTTTATATATCTAGTGAATTCAAAACTCATAAAATTGTAACTTACACAAATGCAAACTTCAAACAAAATCACATGGTTCTACCCGCCCATGATCTATGTCGCCGACAAAGGAGGGAGCGTTGACAATCCCCTGAGGAATCGACGGATGCTAAATGACTCTACCTAAACCAACACAACATTGGAAACATATATGTGATTTTAATTATAAATTTAAAACTCAAGTTAAATAATTTATGATTTCATATATAATTTTTAAAAATTGAAATCAAAATACCCCATAA